>JAKMXC010000011.1:0-294300 GCA_025328345.1 Colletotrichum sp. SAR11_59 | reverse complement strand
ACTAGTCTTCCACAAAACTTTAACCCCGGTTGAATCTCGACTCCCAATTTTATAACTTGGTTTTTTATTTAATTAACGACAACCTTTAAAAAAAAAAAAAAAAAATTTTATTTTTTTTTTTTTTAAAAAAAAAAAAAAAAAAAGAAAAAAAAAGAAAAAAAAAGGTATCCGAATGACTAAATTAAAGTCCTTCCTCAACTTTTGGATGTGAACAGCGAATTGGGATTGAAGTTGGCAACAGTAACTCTGGGGCCGAAGCAGCCACCGAGAAGTCAATTGACAGCCCGAGTGCGCCGTAATTCCGCCCCACGCCGCCCGGGCCAGCAAACACGTCAGAGCACATGCCCCAACGCGCCTGCTTTAAGATTATCGCCAGCGACTCATCTACCTCTCTGGACACCACTCCCCACGCCCAGAACCAATACTCACGATGTCGCGAAGACCGGCAAAAGGAGACTACATTGAGACCGTAAGTGTCTAGTTCCTACGTTTACGACCGATCGCCGGAAACTGACCGCTCACCGCAGGACACGGGCAACAAAGTCGCCCGCAAGGCGACGCTCGTCGGCACCCAAAACATCATGCTCGGCGGTAAGACCGTCATCCAGCCCGAAGTCATGATCCGCGGCGACCTCGCACGATCAATACAACCTTCCGGAGGTGCTCCTGCGAACAACACTGCCGTCGCGATCGGCCGATACTGCTTCCTCTCGAGGGGAGCTGTCCTGCGGCCGCCGGGGCGAATGTACAAGGGGTGAGTAGCCTCCTTCTCCTCTGGGCTAATCGGTCCAATTCGAAAGACTTTTGACTGATCGCCGGATTTCTGCAGTGCCTTCACCTACATGCCCCTCCGGATAGGCGACCACGTCTTCGTCGGCCAACACACCGTCATCCAAGCCGCTTCGATCGGAACCCACGTGCACATCGGTCGCGACTGCGTCATTGGCGAGTTCGCTATCGTCAAGGACTACGTTCGCATCCTCGAGGGTACCGTCGTACCGCCCAATATGGTTATACCCAGCTTCAGCGTTGTGGCGGGGCAGCCTGCGCGAGTGGTGGGGGAGGTGCCGGAAGGCGGGCACGAGGAGTTTGAGCTACGCGAGCTCTACAAGACGGTCGGAAACAACCCTCAGCCCTTGCCGATGTGATTTTTGCGAGTTGATCGAGGGAGGTTTGCCCAGGGCAAAGAGGGGATGCAGACAGCAGGACTTTGTGGACATATGGAGGTGTCTTGACAAAACTTACGAACCTCGGCATCGACGCTTTTCCTGGTCAAGGGCGTTGTCGTCCGGCATCTCGAAGCGCATTGGCGGGACATTGTCGCCAATGAGGCACATGAAACGGCGTTTAGCGAATTTGTTGGGCCTAGAGTCCTTGAGATACCCAGTTTCGAGCAAAGCTCAATATCATCACATTTGTCTTGTGAAACGTCAGTGGGTTGCGGCAACTTCGCCGACGGCAGGTGAAAACATCAGATTCAACATTTTCAAATTCAAAACTGTGTTCCTAACGCTGCTCGAACAACAGCAGCAATGCTTCATAGGCCGCTTCTTGTACAGGGCTTTTGCCACATACGTACATACAAGAAACACCAAGACCGCTCGACACGCCGCTCCTCTACGCCGCCTAATGCTCAAAACACTCATCCTTCAAGGCTCGCCAGGCCAAATCGAATCAGCAAGCTTCCTCACCAAGTCCAACTTTTTCACCATATCCTGGTGGGTGATCGAGTTGCCAAGGTGGTGGCTAGCAAATCCGCACTGCGGACTCACGCCGATCCTCTTCAACGCCTGCTCGCGAGTCTGACCAGCCCCCTGCGCCACAAAGTCAGCCGCCTGGAACACCCGCTCCCGCATCTTGTTGAGATCCTCGAGCTCGGGGAACTTGGACGTGATGACGCCGAGGATGACATTCTTGTGCGCGGGCAACTCCTTCAGGGGCTCGAAACCGCCGGCACGGTCGGTGTCGTACTCGAGGAAGTACGTGTCGGCGTTGATCTCCTTGAAGAGGCGGGAGGCGATGCGGTCGTAGCCGCCCTCGGAGAAGTGGCGGGAGTAGGCGAAGTTGCCGCGGCAGAGGTGGATTCCGAGGTGCATGTCGGCCGGTCGAGAGCTGATGCTGTCGTTGTAGAGCTTGATGTAGGATTGCAGCAGGGCGTCGGAGTCTTCGCCTGCTTCTTTGAATCCTTGGAGCATCTTTTCTGAGCAGAAGTCTGGGTGATTGTCAGTCATTGCTGTGGGCGAGATATTCAAGCAAAAACTTACACGCCAGATTGGGGTCGTCAATGGTGACGTTACGGACGCCATGGTCATACAAGACCTCCAGCTCCGTACGGTATGCCTTGGCAATATCGGCGAAGTACTCCTCATCGTTGGCGTAGACATCCTTAGGGTATGCATGGCCCTTCTTGTATCTCAGGTGGTACCACTCAGGAGCGGGCAGGGTGAGCTTCGCGTCCTTGACCTTCTCAGGAGGAATGAGGGTCTTTAGATACTCCCATTCCCTAAGATAGGTGCTGCCCTTGTGCTTGATCTTGCCAGTGCAGAGGATGGATTCTCCTGGCTTGTGGTCGCTCTCAACTAGGAGAATGGTCAATCACGGATTCTAGTTTAACCTTCGAGTCTCAATGACTTACTGAAAGCCGCAATATCTGGCACATACATGCGGAAGATATCCCAGCTAGGCGCAGGAACTTCCTCGAAACCTTCTAGGCCAGGGAAGAAGTTGCCCCAAAACTGATGACGTCGATACTCGCCGTCATTGATGGCATGAAAACCAAGGTCGAGCTGCGTCTTGACAATTTCACGAACACCCTCCTCCTCGAGACGGTTCAGCTCCTCATCCGCAGCAATCTCAACGGCCTTCTTCTCATCCAAAGCAATGCGCTTGTCAGTGAGAGCCTTGGGTCGCAACAGCGAGCCCATGTGCTCCGCGCGGAAGGGTGGTCTCTGGTGATTCTTGGAAGCCATGATGGACTTTTCAACAGCTGGACTTAGAAATTGCATCCTCCAGAGGTAAACCCGAGCAGGTCGGGAGCTTGGGACTTGATTTAAATAGAATCGAACTTGGGGCTACCTTGTTTCCGAGCGGAATGGCACCCTTCGGCAATGCGAAATTTAAACAAGCCCAAGAAAGCTACCTCATATGAATGGGACCATTTGACCGGGGATTTTAGAAGCATGCGGGCAAAACCCGCCATACTTCCCGCCCTTCAGCCGCCACCCCTCGTCTCAACGATGTCATGCCGTTCCATCTTCACCACACATTCCCAAGCTTCGCGCCCACCTAAACCCCCGCTTTCCCCGCCCTTTGTCATAGCTGACGAGGGGGCCAGTGCTCTTGGAGACGGCAAATGGCAAAGTCCGGTAGCGGCCGCTTAATCACGATCCTGTGTTATTCAATACGGGCAGTTCTTACCCAGCGGTCTGTTGGTTTTTCTTGCTGGCAAGGGTGTATGTTCCAAGATGTTTCTTTTCGGAAGGGAGCACAGCATGCGCCGCAGCGGCACCGCGGTGGAGAACGATGCGGTTACTGATTGAGGAATAAGCAAGTACTTGCACGAGGGTTGCGTCGGCTGAGAGAAGCCAAGATTGTGTAATTGCTGACTGAATTTCACCGTTCGACTAATTTTGGGACTTTGGTTCTATGGCAGTCAAGAGGTGGTTGTCTACGGCAACTTAGAAGTTGAAGCTTCATGAGCTACCTACGAGACGAAGACCGGAAGGGAGCTCCGGAGCTCTTATCGTTATCGGCCTTATCGGGGAGCTACAGTGGGGGTCTGTGGCAATTTAGGGGTTGCTGTGGTTGGACCGAAACCCCGCGATGACATACCGCATTTCCATTCCCAGTCTGCCCCCTTCAAGCTCAATCTCGCCGACTCGAAGTCCTGAAAGACGCGCCTCAGCTTACAAAGAGCTTCAATTATCCCAAGAATATCCGAGCCATCTCAAGTCAGTTATTCAGTCTAATCAGAACCGTTGTCTGAACCGCCTAAATCGCTCCGTCTGATCTTGAAACTCGCCTCGGCCGAAACCTTCCCGTGAAACAGAGTTCCGCGATCTGCATTGCAGAACCTCAACCACGCAACTTCATCGAATTATACTCAGCTAGCATCTAATCAAATCTCGGCAGAAATCACCAGCGAAATAGTAGCCGACCATGGCCGTCACTATCGACGATCTCCCGAATGAGATCTTGGCCCAAATCTTCACCTACCTCGATCGCCCCGCGCCCTCCGATTCGAAGCTCCACGACCAGCCAAGCTCGCTGATGCTCCAAAACCCCTTCTTCGATAGGGATCTCAAGAACGTGTCCGTCGTTACCAAGCTGTGGAGGGCCGCGGTGCTACCTCTACTCTTCCGCCATGTCATCTGGACAATCGACCGCTTCGAGCTCCCGCTCATAGAAGAGACGCGTGACCCGGCCGCAACAATCGATTTCCTCCGCTTCCTTCGAGACAACAACCTGACGAACTATGTTACCACCGTGACCATGTTCGTCGAGGATGCGTTGGGTGGTGTGGCGACTTCGCATCTCGCCAGTAGCGTCGAGCTCATGGAGACCGGGCACGCGAATAAGGCGTCGTATAGCGAGGATTACAACTGGTTGTGGAGGACGCTGTTCGAGCATGTAGATCCCGTTAGGCTGAGCATAATCGCCTCGCCACGGGTTCTGGCACAATTGCTATCGCGAATGCTCTTCTTGGGGGATGCGTGGAACTTCGACATGCCGCAGCATATCCTGTCTCTCTCGCGGAAGAGCAAGAAGGTGGTCACGAGCAAGTACAAGTCAAAAGCAACTGCGTCCTCATCGAGGGACGCACCATCTCCCGAGAACCCACACCAGAAACGAGTTCCATGCGACCTTTTCACCATCCGACCTTGGCAAAGTCTACTTCTCAACGAGGGCTCGTCAACTCGCGTCTACAAGACGTACGAATACTATCTCAAGCGCCCGCCTTCAATGCTCGGTGCTCTTCTTGGGGCGGAAGAGTTTCCGAACGACGAGCCCTTGATTGCGCCTTCCATCCGTGACTTCTCCTACGTCGGCATCTTTCCACTATCCAGCCACTTCAACACTCTTGTCCAACACGTCCCCCGTCTCGACCGGCTCTTCGTCCAGCTCGTACCTCGAAACGACATCCTCCAGGACGCCGACGAGATGCGCAACATCGACATCGCCGATCTTTGGATGGAGCGCAACACGTCTTACTCCATGCTCTTCCGCGAGCTCTTCGACCCCGACCCAGATAGTCCTTGGCTCGAGCTCAAGACGTTCGAGAGCGGCGACGCGGCGGATCGGGAAGCGTGGGAGATGGCGGTGCAGTTCGTCCAGTTCAGCGGCGTGCAGGGATGGAAGGTTGAAAGCGAGGGCGTCTTCGTTCGGGAGGGGAACGAGAGCGGGCCAATCCTCGGGATGTCTCAGTCAGTGGCGCCGGAATCATAATGATTTTGATCTTTCAGGTGCTAATTTATGTTCAAAAAGACTGCCGGGTCAGCTTAGACGGTGGGCTTTCAATGGAGTCGCTACACTGCCGGTATCCAGCGCGATGCTTTACATGGGCAACGGCGGGCCGTAGGTATGCTTAAGACAGTACGTCGCGTTGCAGGTTCCCATTCGCAGGCATGACCACGTTTGTAACTGCGTGGGTAGCGTACCCGATTGTGTAAGAACTATTTTTACGGACAGCGAATGTGATTCTTTCAACGACAGCCTGACGGAAACCCTATGAAAACCTTTGGGCTGGATCACAGGCTGTTGACAGACCTAGTTGACGCTGAAGCTGACTGCGCCAAGGCTTATTCGCCGACGTTCTATCCAAACATGCCAATGATGACCGTGAACGACACATCTCAGCCCGTGCAACGGGGCGAGATTCTGACTGACGCTAATTTGGGGTGTTTGCAACTCTTCTGTCTGATAGGGTACAATCCTTAGGTGCATGAAAGTGCAGACATTCTCTCCACAGCCGCACCGCGTGGTTCAGCTAGATGCCGCCACGGCGTCTAAAGGTGTAACTGCTGTCTCACTCAGAACTTCTACCACAGCCTGACTTTTCCTCCGAACCTTCCCTGAATTTCACACCTCATTCTACGGAGTGACTCGTCAGGTCGACAACCGACGATGCGTCGCGCTCCGTTCATCTTTCTAGCTGCCGTGGCGGCAGGCATCACCGCCGTCCATGGAACGTGTTTCGTCCCCAATGGCACCAATAGAAATGACATAAACGATTCCCATTTCGACACTTATGAACCTTGCGCGAGCAGCGGTCACGCCATGTGCTGCAACATCAAAAACGGGGACAAATGCGAGGCTAACGGCCTTTGTTGGAACAAAGTGGACATCAAGTTCTGGCGAGAGAGTTGTACGGACCCGACGTGGGAGTCGCCCAAGTGTCTGAAGCTGTGTATCTCAGATGATTATCGTGAGCTTTCTCCGTTTCCTATTTTGTTACCCAGCGTCGGCGCTTGTCATGGGTTTAATTATGTGCCGATTGGGTTGGACGTGCTAACGACTTGTCTTGCAGAAAGCGACGGCATTGGCGCGACGGGTACGGATATGACAGTGACTGAATGCGCCGATAAGAGTTACTGTTGCGGCAATGACCAGAATGCCAAGGACTGCTGTAGAGAAGGCAAGGGTGTCAGGATTGAGGATGGGCAGGTTGTTACGACATCTTCGATGTCTTCCTCGCCTACGGCGTCCTCAGCTGGCGCCAACGGCTCGGCGCCCTCGAATAATCAAACTGGTATCATTGGCGGCGCGGTTGGTGGAGGTGTCGGAGCGGTGGTTCTTGCCCTCGCGGCTTGGTTCATTTGGTACAAGAGGAGGAAGAGGAACACGAGAGCCCGTGGAGATGCGGCGGACGTGACGCAGAATTACGTTGCTTTGAGCCAGGAAAGGGGGTACCCGACAGTGGTGGAGGCTCCGAGTTATCATCCTCTGGTCGAGATGCCCGGAGAGGGACATCCTGCTGAGCTGGGGTCGGAGTCTATGAGGCCAACGAGTCGAAGATGACTTGGCCGGTGATATCTCTGGGTGTTCTTTAGTTCAGGCAGGCGCGCTAGTGGAATCTAAGTCAAAATCTATGTTGGACAGGGTGTCGAAGAACGATTTTTCAACCTGG
Organism: Colletotrichum sp. SAR11_59; assembly: GCA_025328345.1. Classification (NCBI taxonomy): domain Eukaryota; kingdom Fungi; phylum Ascomycota; class Sordariomycetes; order Glomerellales; family Glomerellaceae; genus Colletotrichum; species Colletotrichum sp. SAR11_59. The sequence goes on along the minus strand of JAKMXC010000011.1, from coordinate 287,174 downwards.
AAGTATTTCGGTTGTCTCAAGTCAAAGTCTTCATTAGTTACAGACCGTGTACACGGTTGACGTTCATATGGACTGCAATAGCCTGTTTGAGACTCTAGCTGAAGAAGCTGGGAATCAGAGTGCTCGATCGGGGATCATGTCAGCATGTAGCAGAAGGAAGCTTTGCGATCCCGGAGCTGGCGCATGGCAGATGCCCCACGACTCATGAACCAGACCTTCTCAGGTTAGGGTGAGTTTCTGTTTTGCAAGTTGCAGAAGTAGCATCATGGCAGCGGGCGAACAGGTTTCCGAGGCCCTGATCTCGTGTAGATAGTCCAAGCCATGCTGATCACCAGTTCGAGGTCATCGATCTATTCGAGCTCAGTTGAAGAGTTTTAACCCACTCACTCCCAAGGGAGAGACTACGATCCAGCTACATCTTAGTTCGAGTAAATATCGTTTGCTTGAGGCTTCATGTGTCTTGCGCAAATAGATGTGACTTCGTAACCTTCCCGGTGTGGTAATCACAGAATCACAGTAGAAAAGCCCCATCGGCTGATCTAGCGATACGTCAATGGGCTGCCAGAATCTTTGCGTGAAAAGCCTCATCGAAATTAGACATATGTCGGCATCATGGCCAAGTAGTTTCTCCATCGTTCACTGAGTGATGATGTTGTTGAACTACATCGTGATCCACCACCAAGGTAGGGGATCGATTCAGGCATTTTGGATTCTTCCTTCCCCGCGTTACCTTAGTCATGTTGATTGAAGTTAGTTGGATGGCTTAGCTTCATCGAAACTTCATCGCTGTTCTTCGAGCGCCGAGCGCGAGCCAATCAGGACTCGGGGTTCGAGGGTTGGGGAAAGCTGCAGCACTTACCCCGGCAGCAGCCGTGCCCCTTTGTCACCAGAAGAACAGACAGTCCGGGGTTCGCAGGCAATCTCCCTCGATTGGAAAGCAGCTCACGAAGCAGCCGCCATTGCCGCGTAGTGTTTCATCCAGAAAGTCAAACAGACCACCCATCGCGAGAGGCATGGAACGCTGGGAATGAGGTGTTGTTTCAAGGTGGGGCGAAGGTGAGGCTCAAAAGCAACAGTGACAGCTCACCACAGCTCTCGGTGAGCTTCGGTGTACTCCGCATCATGTGATTTTCGCCACCCAGAAGGCCCAAGCTCGTGTGACGAAAAGCGGGCGCAGTGGGATCGTCAAGCCAATGGGATGGTGCCGTCGCTGCGGACAAAGCCAATTGCCGCCTGTTCCCACTGGCTGGAAAATCCCGGCGACACTCTGGACCGTCTGTGGCCGCCCTGGGCTTGCTCGCTGGAGTTGGGGTCCCTGCGCCAATTGGCGGGCAGGCGCTGACCAAAAAGAAAGTCGCAGGCACGGCACGGAAGCTTCTTCCCCAAAATCAATCGACCGACCTATCGTTCGATGTACGCACGGGTGTCGTTGCACTCTACATCATTCCAGCGCCGCACTCCTCCCCTCCGCCCATCTCCTCATCTTCCGCCTTCTCCTCATCATTAACACCCTCCCACCCCCTCATCTCGTCGAGTGCGGCCGTCATCCTCTTTTCTCCCTCTCTTCCCTTCAGTCTTGTCCCCCGCCCCTCACCTGCGAGCGCAACTTGCATCGAGCAAACACCGAAACCGACAAATACCGACGACTCGGTGGCCGAGCTTCCGCGGCGGATATAGCTTCATTTTTAGCACTCTTGAGACACCTCCAAAATTTGCATTGGGACGCCCGCGCAAGGCCCTCGATGTCAACGCCCCTTGCGTCCCGACAAACGTGAGCGCTTTCTCGCACGCAAAAAGATCGAAGACTCCAATCCAAGTACGAACTCGCACATCGACACCAACAACGCAAAAAACAGAATACCTGCCGCATACAAGATGGTCCTCACCCACTCGACGAACCATACCTACTCCCACCCCTTCCCGACCGTCACGCTCGCCTACTTCCTCCGATACTCGTCCCCCAAGCTCAATCCCTTCTCCACCCATGTTCTCAGCACCGATACCATCGACAGCCGCCTTGACCCGGCCACGGGCAGGCTGCACACGACACGCATCCACCTGAAGAAGTCGCGCATGCCCGCGCCCGTCTTCAAGCTCCTCCCGGCATCCATCACCGGCGGTGGCTCCGCTGAAAAAGCGAGCTACGTCCTTGAGACGTCCGTCGTTGACGTTCGTGAGGGCTGGATGCGCACAGAGAGTCGCAATCTCAACTTCATGAACGTCCTCTCCGTCATTGAGAAGCAGGACTTCCGCCTCCCCGCGGATGCCCCTGCTGATGCCGCGACCGACGTTACGACCACTGTTATTTACAGATCTCGTCTCGGCGAGAGGCTACGTGGGGGCAAGAAGGACATGCCCCAGGCCAACGCCATCCCGGAGCAACCGGAGCAGAAGGAGGGCCGTTGGATGCCTGGCTGGATGAGCGGCATCGGTGCGCGGGGCATCCAGCGCAGCATCGAGAACCTGGCTTCCAGCAAGACTCAGGACCAGATGGGCAAGAGCCGTGAGGGCATGCGCGTTGTTCTTGAGAGGCTTAGGAAGAACGGCGTTGTCGGCGTGCTGGAGATGATGAGACGAGAACGCCAATTGGCTTGAGCATTCTCATCTCACGGACTTGGAGCGTGTGACCCGGACTGCGGGAGAGAGCACACATTGTACACCATGGATGAAGCCTTCGTTTTTTTACGGCTGTGGTAGTCCGCGAGTCCGCTACTCGTTCCTGTACCTTCCCCCCTTGTACATTATTCTATGACCATAGCGCGGCGTCTTCATGGCTGATTTGGCGGTTGGAGAGAGGATCTCTCAGGCAAAAAAGGATCACGACGGACAACAACAAAATTTTTGGGCTCCTCTGTCATGCCGAACGCTGTATGACATCCCCTCTCTTGTATCTGACACTTATGTAGTCAAAAAAACGTAAAATTTTCAACCTTCACAAGGTGGCCCAAACATCGTTCGACAGTGGTCTCATCGCAATTTTGGTGTAACACCGAATAGCGCCATGTCTCACGCCCATGGTTAAATCGCATCAAAAGCTTTCTTGGACGACCTCCATCGGCTGTCCGACGCAGCATGCTAACTTGTGGGGTCTGCGACAGACACGGCCAATTTCCAGACTTGACATCTCCGGACCCTGACGAGACGGCAATCAGGCATGTTTCGCAGTCGCAGCCGCACAGCCATGGTCCCTTTAAGCATACTGTCCCAGGCCTTGGCGATCTGATCTGCAGAAAAGCACGTATGGGGTTTGGATGAATTTTGTGCGGGTGACAACGCAGCAGAGAAATTTGTCGCCGGGATGTCCCATGGTTGTCTGCCCCGCGGCTGAGGCTTGTGAATTCACTCCGCTGCGGGCAACCAGCAGCCAAGATTGTCGAATCGTGAATTCTTGTGTGAATGTTCTCAGTAATCTTCGCTTTTGGGGGTCATGTCTAGATCGTCTACAGTATAATACAAGTATACAACAAGCGCATGGATCACTTCTGCGCTTTCTTCTCCGCCACCAAAGCGGCAGCCTCCTCCTCCGCCATCATGGCCTCAATGTCCTGCGACACCATCCACTCTTTCACGCTATCAAACACCTTATCCAGCATCTCCCCGCCGGCGACAACGTCCGGCAGATCGTGCACGTCGATGCCCGCGCGGTGGTCCGTCACCCGGTCCTGCTGGTAGTTGTACGTCCGGATCTTGTCCCCGCGCGTGATCCTGTTCTTCGCCAGCACCGAGTTGCGCAGCTGTGCCGCCGCCTCCTCGCGCGCCTCGCGCCGCTGCAGCGCAACCCGCGACCGCAGCAGCTTCCACGCGCCCTCGCGGTTGCGCTGCTGCGACCGCGAGTCCTGCATGCTCACCACCGTCCCGCTCGGCAGATGCGTCATCCGGATCGCCGACTCCGTCTTGTTCACGTGCTGCCCGCCCGCGCCCCGCGCGCGCATCGTCTCGATCCTGACTTCTTGTGGATCGATGTAGAAGTCGGACTCCGGGTTGTTGAAGTCCTCCTCCGCGCTGCCGTTCTCCGGGAAGGACGGCAGCACCCACACGGCGACGGCGCTCGTGTGCGTGCGGCCCTTGCTCTCGGTCGCCGGGACGCGCTGCACGCGGTGCATGCCGGCCTCGCCGCGGAAGACGTCGTACGCGCCGGGGTCCTGGACCTCGATGATGGCCTCCTGCAGGGGCTGCTCGCCCGCCGCGCTGGAGGTGTCGCCGGCGGCGTCGGCCATCTCGTACTTGATCACCTGCACGCGGTAGCCCTTGCGCGCGCAGAACTGGCGGTACATCTTGAAGAGGGTGTCTGCGAAGAAGCGGCCCTCGAGGCCGCCGGGGCCCGGCCGCATTTCCAGCAGGCAGGGCATGTGGGCGAAGGAGTCGCGGGGCGTGAGGGAGGCGGAGAGCTTGCGCGAGAGGGCGGCGAGGTGGCCGGTGGTGCTGGTGAGCTCGTCGCGGGCCATGTCGCGCAGCTCGCTGTCCTTGGAGGAGAGCATGCCGGTGAGCTCGGCGATGGAGGCCTGGGCGGTTTCCCATTCGCGCAGGGCGGTGACGACGCTCGAGAGCTCGCCGATGCGGCGGGCGGTCTTGGAGTCGTAGTCGGTCTCGAGGGTCGCGGAGAGGTCGGCGTGTTCTTTTGCGAGGGTGCGCGCGCGTTGGAGGAGGGCTGGGGGGAGGGCTGTCTGGGTTTCTGGAGGGGGTTGTGTTAGTTCGTGATGGAGGGGCATTGGCGGGATGGGAGCTTGCCTGTGCTAGCACGGCGGATGAATTGGGCTGCCCTGGGTTTCAGGAACGAGCCCGGACACCGGCGGCAGACCCATGGTGCCGCGAGCATACTCGTTGCGCCGGGTTTGGTAAGGGAGGTGGGAATTGGGAGAGTTGTAGGAAAAAAAGTTGGGTGAGGCCACTGAAATTGTTTAAGCTGATCTACAAAAGCTCGGGCAGGTCCAAAAGTTTAGGTTGGCGCTGACCGTTGCGAGGGGTCCAATTGGCGGCGGGATTGCTTATGTAATAGCATTTCCTGGGGTTCTATCATTGTCTCGATATTGATTCGCCTCAATTACAACGCTTCTTGCTGTAAGTGGTCTTTCAGTTTCTGTTTCTGAATCTACGCTGTGCTCTTGAGGGAGTTATTAGACGCTTGTATTTTGCGAGGAAATCTTCGCATTTTGATGGCCAGTCGTACCGCGTGGAATTCATGCCTGATCGTCCTTCACGGATGTACAGACATGCTTCTTCCCCACAGGGAAAATGACATACCTGCCCATAAGGGCTTCAATGCCGCTTTCAACATGTTCTAGCCTTCAGAATCATGAGCATTATTTCATGAATTGACCCGTTGCCGTCTGAATCGCCACGATGCTTCACAAGAGAGTCAAGAGCAGCCGTCGAGGGCAATCACACTGTCAGATGTCACCTATCCATCATTATTACTCAAGCCGCAACCTCAACTGCTAGCGTGTTCTTTATCGCCTAACTTCGGTGTTGTATCCTCACCTTCATTATGCGTCGTCTTTTCTTCAACGAAGCTCGCAGCACCATGTTATATCGGCCATGTCGACATCCACTCGGGCCTTGACGCCGGCCCAAGGGAATTGAAGAGTCCGATGATAGCCTTCGCAAACGCATGAACGGGCCGGACTGGCTCGTCGCCTCGGCTTGTACGCTGTGGATGCTGGCCCGTTAGCGAAGCTTGGTCGTTTCTGGCCCATTTTCCGTCACTGCATCTTAGGCTCTTGGCGCTGAAGCACAGAAGCCCCATTTGATGTTTCTAGCGCAGCGCCCTTCAATGACATGACCTCTTTGCGATAACCCGCTCCCCACATCTTCCCGTGAGCCATGGAAGTCGGTGTGCAGATACGGCCCTCATTTTAACATTGCAACTTTCAGCTGATGCTGCAGCCATCCCAAATACGATCAGAGTGAGGCTGGATTGGTCATCCTCGTGAACTAGTGTTCATGCCTGTCTATGTCGGGAAGACCCGCCCGCATGAAACCCTCAACAGTAGGGCGCAACGGTCGCAAACGAGACATCGTCGATGAGTCAATTCGCAAGCGCGGGCTGCATATATGAACTTCATGGTTGTCCAGTTCTAAACTCTTCAGTAGCATCATCATCAGTTTCGTCTACAGTAATTCTCTCAATAACATAACATACAAGAAATCCACAAAATGGTTCTCGAAATCTACATCGCCAACAAGCGCTATTCCAGCTGGTCCATGAGACCCTGGGTTCTCCTCAAGGCCCTCGACATCCCCTTTGAAGAGCGCCTGCAACTGTTCAGCCCCGGCTACCGCCAACCCGCCTTCCTCTCCTTCTCCCCCTCCGGCAAGGTGCCTACCCTCGTCGACGGTGACATCACCGTCTGGGACTCCCTCGCAATCGCCGAATACGTCGCTGAAGCCCACCCCGGCGTCTGGCCGCAAGAGTCCAAGGCCGCCCGCGCATACGCGCGCAGCGCCGCTGCGGAGATGCACACCGGCTACGAGGCCCTACGCGACCAGTACTCCATGAACGTTGCCCTGCGCATTGAGAGCGGCCCGCCCGATGCCGACGTGCAGCGCAACCTGGACCGTCTAGAGCAGGTGTGGACGGAGGGTCTGAAGAAGTTTGGCGGCCCGTGGGTGGCGGGTAAGGAGTTCTCTGCGGCCGATGCCTTCTTCGCGCCCGTCGCGACGAGGATCCAGACGTTTGGGCTTCCGCTGAAGGATCCTGAGGCCAAGGCGTATGTGGAGAGGTTGTTGGAGCATCCGGCGGTCAAGCAGTGGATCGAGGAGGGTATCGCGGAGAAGGCGAGGGAACCTTCCCACGAAGTCGATGTGTTGAGGGGGAGGAAGGTCCTGAAGGATTTGTCTGCATCTCAGTGAGCTTGCTCTGCTGATTGTCAATAATGTTTGAGGGCTAGCGGTCCATTTTAGAGTGATAATTGAAGCGTTGGTTGAAGCAAGACACGACGCATTGTCTTGTGATGCTCTGTGATGAACAATCTGCAACGAGTTTGATACTCAATGGTATAGAAATCAATACAAGCGGTTTCTCTTTTCATGGAATCATAACCCAGCGCTATGGCGGACCTCTCAAACAGTCTCGGGCTTGCGGCCAACAATGCAGTACCTAAATCCGTTAGACGTGACATCCTCTCAGGAGTTTCAGCAGGGGAGACTTACGCCGGCCAGTATGCATGGATACTCTTGTCGTTGAAGTCTTTGCGGACTTCCGCAAGGAAGACTTCAACCTCGATCCGACTCCAGTTGTGGCCACGGGTCAACGCCGCCATCGAGAATCCCTCCAGTCCCTCCAACATGTTCGCATTCTCCCAGATGCCGATTTCCTTGTACTTGGGGTCCTTCGGCCAGGAGTTGGTAGGCCACTTCAGCACCGTGATGCTGACATCAACGAAGCCTGCGGCCGTCATGATGTCCTTAAGCGTGGGGCCTCGGACGAAGGGGCGGCCGAACTTCTCTGACGCCTCCATGAGCAAATTGCACCATCTCATCAAGGCGCTCTCTGGCTTGAGGGTTCCGTCGTCGGATGTGGCAAAGAGGTCGATCTCTTGCAGTTCGACGTAGCCTCCCGGCTTCAGGTTCCTTTAATTTCGGTCAATCATAGGCGTAGACCATGAGTTAAGGGGGCACGAGACTCACTCGTAGCATTTACGCAGATACACCGACCAATCTCCGACGCTCGATGTCATGACTCGGCTGTGGATGTAGTCAAACGGCAGCGAGTAAGTCCATTCATCTTCGAGGTCGTCGATCTCGAACTTGACGTTTGGAGGTACACTGGGTATCGTCAGCTCTCTATTCAGCAGTGGGAGCGACTCCGGCACAGCACGTACAAGCCCGGTTGAATTGGGGACAGATCGGTACCAATGACCTGAGACGCCGTTTAGTATAAACCACGTATGGAGCTGGAGTTCAACGTACCTCAGCCTCAGGATGCTCGTCTCCGAAGTGCATGGCCCAGATACCCGTGCCAGTCCCGATATCAAGAACTCGGGTGGGTTTGGAGCTTCCCAGGCAAGGTGGAGCAACTCCAAGCCGGTCATCAAGCGAAATCATCCAGATTTGAAACTCCATATCTGATCTCTACATTAGCACAACACCGAATGGTCTTCTTTTTACTTCTCTCACCCAATCTGTCGCTCTCCCGCTCGTCGTTGGGGAAAATGTATTCTAAGGCCAGTGTCAGTGCGAGCTATGTCGGCTGGTTCCATTTGAACGTACTTCCATCTTTGTACCGATGGTAGGTCCTGCCATTTTCCTGGCGGTAGTCGAACAAGGATGGGCGGAGACTTTCAGTTGATGGAGCGAGACTCTACAAGACTGTTTGTTAGTGAACTGGGCGAAAGTCGTCTTCGGCGCCAAGAAGCTCAGGACGTGCGACTCCCAAAGATTCGAGGTGAAGCGTACTCTTCCGTCTACCGACTGGCCCTCTTCCTCCTCGGTGTCGTCGGCGGTGAGCACATTTTCAGGGTTGTTTTCAGGCTGGACTTCAGGCTGGACGCCAGCGTCTGCTGGCGTAGGCTCGCGGTTTGGCGAGTCAGGCGAACCTGGATTGCTGGGTGGTGCTGCAGACATCGCTCAGATCTTGCGCACGCTGGCCAATTCGACTAACGCTTGACGATGAAAATGACGGAGATGACGAAGAGGAAGAAGAAGAAACCCGGTTCCTGGAAACCTGTCAGAATAAGGACGCGGGGCAATCACGGCTTTTGTGACGGCTTTTCGATCAGACCATGCAGCGGTCCAAGTAAGACCCCTGCTCTCGGCCCAATGGTACCCTGCGCACACCCAACATGCATGCGCACTCTCACCGTGAAGAATTGGGGTGGAGCTGCGAATGTGACGTGCGAATGAGAATCTGAACAGGTAGGGGTTGCAGAAGAATACACCTTCACGGCACATCTTTAGTGTGTTCTCTGCAGGGCTCAGATTGCCACGTTCGCAACAGGCTCTCTGGGCGGATGATACGCGGCACGGACAGGGTTCGGAGACAGCAACTACCAGGCCTCTGCCGGGCCATAGAACCCCCCATGTTCAGCGCTCAAACCCTAGGATCGCTTGTGTTAGTCGAGATGCGAATAACTTCGCCAAAGTCCCAAAGTTATCCGAAGTTTGACGTAGCACGAGGGGTGCGCCGGAGAAACCGATTTCTTCTTCTGGATGGAGATGTGGACGCCATTGGCTGCTGCACACAGGGATCAAGGAGGGAGAGTCAGCGCCGTAACCAGCTACACTACCAACTCACTTGGCACCGATGAACTCTGAATAAGCGTTCAAGAATTTGCTGGTTATTCGACATTTTTCATCCTCTGAAATAACTGCTCCCAGCAACTTGGGCCCTGCAAGATAAAATGAATGCTGGTCCGCAAACATCAAATGGTCAGTTCACGAACTCAGTCACTGCTGGACACGGTGTATCGGAGACGGTTGTTTCTGTAAGAGATGCCATATGTACAGTGAAAATGAGGCCTCAGAAGTTATGACACAACAAGGCCCGAGAACATGAGCTTCCGACCCGGTCCTTTCCATGTCCATCATTTAGTTAGGGTTGCAGTAGAAGCATCCCATGTTGTTGCTGATGCCAGCGGCCAAGTTGCCGCCGGGGTTTCTGAAGATCTGGTGAGAAAAGCGAGTTGGCTCACACGCGTTGCCGCTATGCCACCATGAGATATTAGAACATATACAACCAAACTGGGTCTTTTTTATAGATATATAGCATTAAACATACCCATAGAAATCGCACCAGCCACCCGAATCAGGTCCAACCGAACTAATACGGGAAACCCAGTAAGAGTCAGGGTATATAGCGACGCTAATGGGGTAGCATCCGTAGTAACATTCGCCGCCGAAGTTGTCGAGGTCACACATGTATACGCCTTCGCAAATACGCTTGTCCAAGCTACGGGCGACGTTGGAATCGCCGTCGGACTTGAGCTTGGCGACCTCAGCCTTGAGCTCCTCATAGGGGAGCGGGCCGGCGAGAACGTAAGACTCAGCATCGCCGGAGGGAGCTGGGCTGGGAGCGGCGGCGGCGAAGGTCGCGGAAAGGAGAGCGATGAATGAAGAGGCACGCATATTGACTGATTCTGATGAGTAAAGTCTTGAAATGTGAAGGCTGAGTTGGGTGACGTAGAGTTGTGATGAGGAGAGTTGAGCTGGGCGGGATGAAGAGCCCGTTATATACGACACATATGACACCCAGAATTTAGCTTACAATAACTCCACGGCGAAGCTGCAAATGGTAATCAGGGCAATGGAAGCGGCAGCTTAGCCCTGGCGACGGTGGCTTTGCGGCTGCTTCCACCAGTATTTGCCAGAAGCAGATGTGGTGATCCACTTGGATTGGGCCATCTCCAGACCTTCACGAGTTTCGGTGGATTCAGTTGAAGATACAAGGCTTTTCACGGCCATCTAGCTGCTGACGAAGGATCAGAATGAAGCCACATCCTTCAAGGGATAACAATAGATGGCAGGGTGCTTTAGAGTTTTGACCCCGGTTTAGAAGGATCTTAACCCACTGAACACGACACGGAGCTTCCTTCCGGTTGTGTCGGCTGCTGCTCAAATACGATAAGGTGCTGAGATAGAAGATATGTGACTGGAGTTGTCGAAAGGCAAAGGGAGCCCAGCATCATGTGGATAGGATATCGAATCCGTCGCCTCATAGGGAACAAGTTGACAGGGATGGCTAACGTAGGTGCCTAGAGCCATGGGGATATCACGACTAGTCACTTGTAAAGCCCAGGACATCTCAATCTAGAGAAGGCAATGGTATCCCTGGAGTGGGCATACGCAGAACTACTCTCGGCCTGCTGGGCGGTGAGGGTCCCGGTGGATGACGCCCCGGAGTGACGTCCGATTGTGAACCTCCCGTGGTGAAGTAATTTGGCACTACGTGTGTTCCGGGGTCTTTGCCCATGTGCCAAATGAAGACTGAAAAGAAACCAAACGACTCTGAATTTGCTGCCATTTGAGATTGAGATTTTCCACTGAGAGTAATCTCGCATCTGAGAAGGAAGCTTCCCTTGGACTGAGTTCAAATGTTCGTTGATTTGTTCAGGGGAGCAGGTAGGCTGTTCTCCACCATGCTCAGTACCAGGTGGATCAGCGGATGCTTCCTACCCGCATTGATCGAGCCGTAGCGGAGCTAACGGATGTGATGTCCGTTTCCTAGGCGGAGCAGTTTGGCAAGCTTGAGCAAGACTTCAGATGTTTTTGATAATCATCTTCAAAAAAAGTACGAAACCGTGTACAACAGCTTCCGATTCCATCTTGGGATGACTCAAAGCTGGCTGTGATTGTGTAAGTATCAACAGCTTCCGCTGCGGCGAGTGTCACGGAATTGGGAATAGAAAACTCAATCCCGTCCCCGACCATGAGGATTGATTGAAGGCGTGTAGTTTTTTCGCCCACATATTCTCGAAGGATTCAGATCTTGTGGTGCTATCATGATGGCAGCTGAGAAATCTAGGCCTGGAGAATGCCACCGCCATTGCGGTTGGGAGTCGTCTCCACAGCGGCCATTGCAGTATTTGGCTTATGGGGTGTACCAAAATGCAGATGTTTCAGTTGTACCGTCTCTGATGATGAGCGTCTGTAACAAGCAAACATTGTTACATCGCACTACAATGCTGCAAAACATTGCGCGACACGTCAAATCAGCTGGAAATCAATGACGGTAAAGTTGTGCGCTAAAGGATTTGGTGAGTGTGGGCTTGGTGGAGTGGGCACCGTCCCGTGTGGGTCGCCCATCGTCGGCTAGCGCCCACAACACGAGCAGTCAACCATGAATGACAAATTTGCCACAGTCATCATCAAGCAGTAAGCTTGATATCAGCCCTGATGGTCTAGCGGTATGATTCTCCCTTAGGGTTGTTATTTGATGATTCAATCTGGGAGAGGTCCCAGGTTCGATCCCTGGTTAGGGCCCATTTCTTTTGCTTTTTGCCCGAACTGACTCTTATTTTGTTGTGATGGCCTCACTGATGGCCTGGGTTGAGTTTTGGCACCTTTGACGACTGTTGGTGCGGCCGGCCGGCCTGGCTAATAGGGGCTGTGCACTAAGGCAGCAGCAGCAGCTTTGCAGGCGGTTATCTGAGGCCTCTCAGGGCATGTGTTGTCTAACGTGCAAGAAGGGACCGAGGTGGTATGGTGTTGGTTGGGACACTGATCGTCCAATCAGCAAATTGACGCTTTGGATTGGTTGTGATGGTTGGCGGTCATTATTTGGGCCAACAAGGACTGCAGATGATGAGACAGGTAGGCAGAGCAGCAACGGCTACTGGTCCAACAAGGCCGATTTCATGTCGGAGGCCGACGAGATCGACATGGCTGTCCACCCTTCCAGAAAGTCGTTCAAAGCTCGGCTTGTCCTCATTTTCCGCTGTCCTTAACACTGGCGTGCCTTTTCGATTTACACTCCAGATCCATTGGGCATCGCAGCACACAATTCCTACAACTCTCAAGTAGATACTCGCAACATACAGTTTTAGGATGGACTGCGATAACTTTCTTGAGTGTCTCCTTGGCCGAGCTCTGATCGCTAAAGATGCGCAGCCTACGATCGATCAGAAGGCGTGTGTAGTCATCTCGAAGGAACCGATAAGATCAAGCGAGGAGGCCGCATCCGAGTTCGTCGACATTCTCCGCACAGCCGAGAAGGGAGGCAAGGACCTCGAGCGACGGCTCCGAAACATCGTGACGACGAACTCTTGGACCGAGAATCTTGCCAAGTTCATCCTCGGCGGCGTCGAAGGTCTTGTCCGCCACCGTGATACCTTCGGCCAGGTTGTCAAGGAAGCGATGGACAAGTCGACCGACTTGGCCCAGCAGGTCTTTGGCTTTGTGGAGGAGCATCCTGTCCTCGTCACCATCATTGCCATTGGCATATTGGCCATCATCGCCCCTTGGGTGATCGAGGCGCTGGGTTTTGGCGAACTTGGTCCGATAGCCGGTAATATCGCTTGTTCAAGGCTGGTGGGATGAAGCTGACCTGTGTTAGACACCTTTGCCTCGTGGTGGCAAGCTCGGTATGCAGGATACGTCCCCAAAGGCTCCCTTTTCTCGTTCTTCCAACGCCTCGGCATGACTTGGAGTTGACTCCTTGCTTCAGCGTGGAACATGGTGCGGCTGAGAGCCAGACTGTGATGGTTGGGAAGGAGGATCTGTGAAAGGATCTCAGACTCTGCTGAGCAATGTATAGGTTCACGCAGAAGATCAGACTACAGCTTGGTGTCTAGGATTCATCGACGTCTTTAGACTTATCTCGCAGTGCGAGCTGCTGAAAGTTTGCTGGTAGGCCTCCGACTGTATGCAAATGCGTCCAACGTGTTGCCGGCCAGTCTTAACCCCGCGAAGTGTGGCATTACCCATTGCATGTGAAAGTCTTCGGTGTTGAGCTACTAGACGGTTAGGTTATGATAAGCTTCTTATACAGTAGCCCCATGAGCTATATAACCTGCCATTCCCATCATGGCAAACAACTTGAACTGAAGTCCCATGAACGAATGCCAATCGGTGTCATAAGCTACACATACATCGACCGTTATACCATCATGATTACAATCCTAGGTGTTATGAGGATCATAGTTGCCTTGGTCCCTCTGGTGTTTGCGCTTGTTGGCTTTGTAGTAGGTGCCAGATCTCGAATCGAGGGGAATCACCTCAAACATTCTAATTTGCGCGAACAGACTACTGCGCTTGCTGTCTTTATCTGAGCCTTTCCAGGCTCTCTCGCCATATGCTCGTCGGATTATCATGGTTATTCTGCGGCAATGAGGCAGTCGCATGTCAGAGCAGATGCATAGAAGTACCTAAACACATTCAATGGCAAGAATTTTCATCGCCTAGACAGAAAATGAAGAGCCGTTTGTTTTCTGTGATGATGAAAAGGAATCAAGAGCGCCTAGCACGACTCCCACGGCCACAGACATCTGAACAACCGGGCAGGTCTGAGGAGCTCACAGCAGGGAACTGGTGATCTCAAAACTTCATGACAGGTTCAAGCGACCAGGAGCGTACTTTGAGCAAACAAACACTTCCATATGTTTCGACCGACTTCCACTCATGCAGCTGGTTGGGGACGGAAGCTTGATCTTGTCGGCCTCCTGCATGGACGCGGCCGCATTGAGCCTCTCCCTGTCCATCACCTCATACCTGCATTCCCCGTTGGCCCGCAATGCGGCCTGCGTCCACCACCGAACCAGATATCATTTCATATCATAAAAGACTTTTTACACTTTGCCCATGCTCGAATTCAGGAGTGTTGCATCAAGGGATGGTCCTCCGCCCGCGGGCCCTTCAATACTGGCTGACACGCACATAAATACATATATCCTCCTTTCTTCTCCTCCACCACATCTCCCGTCGAATTCACCCTAATGTTTTTGAACGATACTTAGATCAGTCTGCAACATTTTTCACACTCGAAGTTGAGCCTCCCGCTCACGTTTTGACATCCAGGCACTATGTTGTTGAGTTTCATCGTTGGTCCGGTTCTTGCCGCAATGGGATTTGGTCCACTTGGGCCCATCGCTGGTAAGTAATGCCCGCCCAGTTATGTTTATCCTCAAGACGGAATGTCTAATAGTCCTCTCCCAGGCTCTGCTGCAGCCATGATCCAAGCCGTTGTCTATGGCGCTGCTGTTCCTGCCGGGGGTCTCTTTGCCTTCTTGCAGGCTTGGGCCATGACCTGATTCTGGGATGAGTCCTGGACAAGTTGATGGACTGGATGGTGCGCCGTTTGACTGCCTGTTCCCGAAACTTTGGAACTTGTGTAATGGCAATGTGGGGGGAACTGTGGCCATATCCTTTGTCAGGGCGGACGAAAGTATGTCTCTAACAGCTATGATGGAATCGTTTGTGTTGTTGTCTCGCTTGTCAGCAGAGGCACTATCGCGAAATTTCCTCCTCTTTCTCTCAACGACCAACGGAAATGTGTGAGGAGTGGGCCAGCGGAGACAAGACTGCATGTACCCCGAGTTATATCAAGATGATCCTAGAAACTTAGGATAACCTTTCGAACATGCCTGCAATGTTGTCTATAAGTATGGGATTTCCCCCAAGCTCACTCAGCTGCGCAAATGGGTTACCAACCATCCAGAATCATCACTTCGCATCAGAAGCCAAACTTCTCTTATCACGCAAACAAGAAGAGACTCTGAACATGATGCCCCTACAAGAAGTAGCGCGCCGCTTGGCGGTCGGATTGGTAACCGCCATCCTAGCGTCCCGACAGGCTGACTTGGCTGTGTGTCAAAGAATCTCGTATGGCTTACACCTTGTGTGCTTGACAGTGGGTGAGTTTTGAGTATTACGATGAGTAATTCGAGTACATGCTGAGATATTAGAACGATACCCCGACTTTCCACCCCAGTACTTACATTTGGCTCTCCCGCCTTCCTTCTACTGTGTTATTTGCATTGATCTCTATGTGCTTTATCGCGACAGCCAACGACAACGACAGATGTGCAACAAACACTTTGACGCGCCGTTGGATGTGGTGCTCGAGTAGGGGAAAGGTGGTCCTTGGTTTCGGGACACAAGAGCTCGACGGCAGTTTCACCCTGACAAAAAGCTGTCTCCCAAGCAAGCCAACCCAGTCAACCTTTTCCTTCTCACAATTCCTCGCCTCACAGCCGCAAGCAAAAACAAGAATCTTCTTGCACAACAAAGACAGCACCTCTTTCTCAACACACGATGATCCGGCGAATTCATGAACTTGCTGCCAACTGGGTCCAGGGATGGATATCCAACTTCCTCTTTGGCTCGATTCTCATTGCGATTCCTCTTCATTTCATCGCTGGTAAGCTTTCCTCTTGAATGCTTGCAAGATTGAAAAAGTATGAGCTGATGATTGCTTCAGGCTTCATCGCCGCTTGGTGGCAGTCTCTGTACGGCAGCTTCGATCCCGCCGGAAGTCTTCTCGTGGGACTTCAGCGCCTGGGCATGATTATTGAAGGCCTGAGTCCCTTTGCAGGTACGAATATGAGCCTTCACAAACACTTATCTTGATGTTAGTTATGGATACTGACGCAGGAGCCCAGACATGCTTGGGGTTTGGTTCTTCGGCTGGATCAGCGTACTCTTCTCTACCAGCCCCCTCTTCGGCACGATTTGGCGATTCTTCATCGGCGGTCTCTTTTTCTAAGGCGTGTGGTTGGTGATTGGAGATACAAGCGTGTAATGGTACAGATAGAGTGGGTGAAATCTTCTACATGGCAAGCTCGTGGCCCGTAAGATGTCTTCTCCATAGCTGAATCAAGTCCGCGTCCCAGCTTCTGAAGTCGACGAGGACTCTGTCGAGACCTGAGTGAATGGCCGTGAACGCACTACTGACCGTTGACCCATCTCATCCTCATTGTTCTTTCTAGATTTGCTAAAACCCAAGTCCTCCTTTGCTCCTTCTCACCATCCCTCTCTAAACACAAGATTTTCACCAAAACAACTCACACCAGCAACAGACTCACACACAACACCAGAATGACTTCAACCATTCTACCAACCCTCAAGAGATGGATCACGGCCCTCGCCGAGACCTACTTCTGGCTCTTCGCCCTGTACCTCACCATGTGGTTCACGATGGCCTTCGGCAAGATTCTGGTCTGGCTGATTCTGCTGATCCTGGGCTACCGTGACGGCCAAGGTCCGGTCTGCGGTATGTTTTTTGCTCAGAATTCTTGATGGGTTTCCGCGTCGGGAGTTAAGCTGACTTTAATGTGGACAGGCTCGCCGGCCTGGCTGTTGGATATCTACTTCCCCGAGGAGGAGATCGTCGCGGGCGTTCGGTTCGGAGTCTTCCTGTTCTTCGTGGCTTGCTGGGTCGGCATCTTGTGATGGAATAAGGCTACGAAACTCGATGGGGGCTTGGCAATATGGACATGGGGAGGCTCGTGGATGGAGATAGCAAAGGCCGCGGCCTATTTCAATGGGATCGAGGAGTACGGTCGGCCAGAGGGGTTCATCAACGGCAAAGCCAAGACAGGTTTACTTTTCTAGGGTACCCAGCTACCAGGTTGTGTCCAAAATAACAGGGAAGAAGTCCAAGCAGTCTTTATGAATGATGTACAGTGTTATCATTATCAGTTTTTCCCTAACCTCAAAACGCCCGAACAAGCCATCCCGCAGGGGAATCGTGGAAAGCATTGCAAAACTATTCCTCCGCAATGCCAGCGAACGCCTCCTTGTCCTTGCCCGTACCCTCGTCATCCGTCACGGGGGTCGTCGTATTCCACACATCCTGCTTCAGCGCCTTCTCCTCCTCGTCCTCGACCACGCCAAACTTGGTGACGCTAAACTCGGGCATGCGCCGGCGCTCCTTGCTCAGGATGCCGCCGCTCTTGCCCACCCTGCGCCGGCGCTCCTGCTCCGCGTCGCGCTTCACAGCCGCCATCTCGCCCGCGGCGTCGAGCATCGTGCCCTCGAGGCTGAGGTAGCCGTGGTCGCCGCTGACGCCGACGTCGAAGGCCTTGATGCGGAACCTGACGCGGCCCTTGACCTTCTCGCCGGCGCCGTCGACCCAGAAGCCCGTGGTGTGGATCTGGCGCACGGCGCCGTGCTCGTCCTCAGCCGCCTGCGCCTCGGCGGCGTCCTCCTCCGCGGCGAAGGGGTCGGCGACGTACTGCGCGGCCTCGGCGGAGTCGGCGTGCACCCAGCGCCACTCGGCCGGCAGGCGCGCGGACTCGATGCTGGCGTTGAACTTGCTCCAGCACACGACGCCGATGTGGCCCTCGTTCTCGAGGTTGATGACGCCCTCCATCCAGGCGCCGCGGCGCGGGACGAAGAGGTCGACGTCGACGGTGACGTAGCCGAAGCCGACGGCGTACTCGTCGACGGAGACGAGGTCGCAGCGCTGGCTGTCCGAGGTGGCGGCGCCGCGGCGGCCAGGCTGCTCCGAGACGGCGATGTTGCGGAAGGCGAGGAGGACGCCTTTGAAGTCGGGGACGTAGCGGTTCACGAGGGGCTCGAGGTGCTGCGTCGCGGCGGCGGTGCAGGGCGTGTCCCAGCCTATGGGGTAGATGGGGAGGTATAGCGAGACGGTCTGGGTGTAGAAGGGGAACTGCGGCTTGGAGGGTGCGTCGGGGGGCTGGTGGGCTCGGGATGTCGATTTCGTTTCCGCGGGGGCGTCGACGTCCATCGCGTTCTCGTCGTCGGCATCGGCTTCTTCTGGCTCGGCGACGGCGGCCGCCTTGGACTTTTTGCTCTTCTTCTCCTTCTTCTCGCTCGCGGGGGTGTCGGCTGAGACCTCCTCGAGGCCTTGTGACTTGCGCTTCTTCTTCTTGTCCTTCTTCTCCTTGCGCTCGGCGTCGGATGCGTCCTCGTCGGCTTCGGCCTCGTCTGTCGACTTCCTGTGCTTGTCCTTCTTGTGTTTGCGCTTCTTCTCGGACGAGGGCTCGCCGTTGGTCGTGGAGGTGGCTACGGAGAGGTCCTGCGAGGCGGCCGGGGTATCATCGTCGCTGTTGTTGTCGTCGTCCTTTGGCACCACGCTCTTGGAACGCTTGTGCTTGCGCTCCTCGCCCTCGACAGCATCCTCCTCGCGCGAGCGCTTCTTCTCCTTCTTGTCCTTTTTGCTCTTCTTGTCGGACTTGTGCCCGTTTGTGACTGGGGAGTCAATTGCCGCCATGGCTGCGGCTGGGGAGCTGTGTGTTGAATTGGGCGGGTCGCGGAGGACGCTGGTTCCCTTGATCTTTTTTTTTTTTGGGCAAAAAAAGTTCCAGCATACGGTCGGCCAAAAAAAATTTCGAGGCAAGAGTTCACCGATCGGTGGTGGGGTCGCCCGTCTCCCGCGCTGGGCCCGTCAGCCTCTCAGACAACACCGTCCGGGCAGGGGTCCATTGGTTGGTGCAGAGGTACGTACCCGACGTGGTGCGAGTCGGGGGAGGCTGCCTTGACCGCCTGCTTTATCTGGACGTGTGTTCATGAAAGGGCGTGTTTTCGCGGGAAGCAAGTCGGGAAAGTACTGGGATAAATCAATTGAACGGACCTTGAATTCTGGAGTTATCTGGAATTTAGTGGAGTTAGTTTGGGTTACCAGCGACGGCGGATTGGGGATATGATTTTTTGAAGGGCGCCGAAGGGCGCGCAACACCAGATGCACAGCGGGGATCAACGGCAGCTGAGCTCTCGCATCCAAGTTCCCCTCTTGTAGCTCCTCCACTTGCCCAGCACGTCTTGGGATGGCGTCAGTTCCCGAGGGGTCGGAGCTCAACTTACAAATGCAAGTTTCAGCGGGGTGACTTTGACGTGCCGTTATTGCTCCGATCAAGTGAAGCTATAAGAAGAAGCAACCATCCAGCCAAATTGCAGTGAATACTTTAAATACAGCCTCACACTGAGAAGCAAGCTGCTGGCTTTACCCCGCTTTGGCAGTTCTCGATAATCTGTAATTCATCACCGCAACACCACAAGTCAACATGTCCTTCACACCTTCCAAGATTCTGGTCTTCGGCGCCACAGGCAACATTGGCCTGTTCATCACCGAAGCCCTTTTGGACGCCAGCCCGACATTCGGTCAGATTACTATCTTCACATCACCTTCTACCGTAGAGAACAAGGCGGCGCTGCTGGACGGGTGGAAGAAGAAGGGCGCCAAGGTCATCAGCGGCAATGTCGACAACAATGACGAGGTCAAGGCTGCCTACAAGGAGCATGACACCGTCGTCTCGGCTCTGGGACGGAACGTGATTGAGAAGCAAATCGACCTCATCAAGCTGGCCGAGGAGACCGACTCCGTGAAGTGGTTCTTCCCCTCAGAGTACGGCACGGACATCGAGTACGGCCCCAAGAGCCCCAATGAGAAGCCTCACCAGGCCAAGCTCAAGGTGCGCAAGTACATCCGCGAGAACGTCAAGCGGCTCAAGTACACGTACCTGGTGACGGGACCGTACGTCGACATGTACCTGTCTCTCGCCCCGGTGGCACCGGAGGCCGGTGGATATGATGTCAAGACCAAGAAGGCCGTCTTGGTGGAAGATGGCGAGGGCAAGGTCGGCTTGATCACCATGAAGGAGTGAGTCTTATCCTTCGCCGGCGCTCACTTGAATGTTGCTAACCCCTCCACAGCGTTGGCAAAACTCTAGTCGCCTCGCTCAGACACCCTGACGCGTCGTTCAACAAGGCCCTGAAGGTGCAGTCGTTCGTCGCGACACCGAAGCAGATTCTGGCCGAGTTCGAGAAGCAGACGGGCGCAAAGTGGGAGACCTCCTACGTGCCGCTGAAGAAGCTCGAAGAGGCCGAGGAGAAGGCGTGGGCCGATGGCAAGCCGTACGCGACCATCTTCACCCTGCGCCGCATCTGGGCCGAGGGCGGTACCTTGTACGAGAAGACGGACAACGAGAGCATTGGCGTTGGGCCCAACGATGTTGAGACTTTGGAGGTGGCTGTTGGACGGGCTTTGGGAAAGACCGAGTGACTATTGAGAAGAGTCAAATAAATCGTCAGCCCATTCTTGGCTTGGTTATCCCGTCCGCCCGACGTGTAGACGTGAGTGGCAGTCTCATCAGACATGGAACGCCATGTTTTCTCATCGACAGAAGACCGAACATCCGCAGCTTGAGTCCCTGCAAGATGCTACGATCGAAGTCCGGTTATTCCGACAGAGTTCCTCTAGACAACAAAAACTTGTCAAAGATCTGCATAATCATTCCATGAGCTGGCTTGCATGAACATAATTTGCGAGTCCACGCTCTCCCAGAATACGAGCTGAGAGAAAGGTGCTCCCAGTGACATGGTATCCAGCTCAGCAGTCCGTTGTGCGCTAATACGGGCCGCGTAGACACCTAAGCTTAATGCCGTAGGTGCCGCAAGCGCTGATCACCGGCGGGCCCCCGCTTGCGGAACCTGGAACATGGGGGCGCTCAGGGACCTGAACTAACTGAGGTGCTGAGGTGCTGAGGTGCAGTGGTGTGTGGCAGCTGTGGCATGTGGGCGCTGTCATGGGATGCCGTCCGCCGGCGTCTTTCCCCAGAAACCGGTTCCAGGTTCCATTCAAGGTTCGCTTCCTCGTCCCGACTTCCCTTCCCCTCAGGTCCGGACCCTTCACTTCGTACAAAGCTTCTTTCTCTCCCTCACACCACACTTTGGACGACACAATTGGAAAACATCGCGAGAGACACGTCCAACATGGCTCCCTCTGGTCTTCGCCAGTGCATGCACGATGTCAGCCCTTACCTGCTGCTACTGATCTGTGTCTCGACGCTGGGCCCCCTGCAGTTCGGCTTCCATCTGGTACGTATTGCATCATACCTTTGCCCGCCTCCTCCGACTTCCGTCACTCACCCAACACGACAACTAACGACGGTGATTCCTGTCTAGGCCGAGCTCAACGCGCCCCAAGATGTCCTCACTTGCCGGAAGAAGTCGATCCAGGCGAAGACGACCATGCTTAAATGGGTGCACTCCAAGTCACCCGATACCGAGAGCTGGCTCCCCGACTGTATTCCCATGACCGATGCCGTCTTCGCGACCGTTTCCTCGATCTTCACCGTCGGCGGCCTGATCGGTGCCCTCTGCGCCGGCCCCTTCTCCTCTAAGCGCGGCCGCCTGCCTGCGATGCGCCTGACCGCGGTTTTTTACATCATTGGTGCTGTTATCGAGACGCTTGCCGGCAACGCGCCAGTCCTGTCGATCGGCCGTTTCTTCACTGGTGCCGCGGCTGGAGCTTCGACTGTCATTGTGCCGCTGTACATCAGTGAGATTGCACCGCCCAAGGAGCGCGGCCTGTTCGGCGCCATGACACAGGTCTCCATCAACGTCGGCATTCTGGGAGTCCAGACTCTGGGATACTTCTTGAGCTACGGAAAGCAGTGGCGCTGGATCCTGGCCGCTGGTGTCATTGTTTCTCTGGCCCAGGCCTCGGGTCTGCTCCTTGTTCCCGAGAGCCCGGCTTGGCTTGCTGCCAACGGAGATGCTCCAAAGGCCCGCCGCACCCTGCAGCGGATCCGCGGCAAGGACTTTGACATCAAGGAGGAGGTCGAGGCTTGGGACGCCGATAATGCCGTTGCTGAGGCGGAGGGTCTCTTGGCCCAGAGCGACGCTACGCCCCCGACTTCTCCAGGGCTTCCCAAGAAGACTTCGCCCGTCCACCTCGGCTTCTTTGAGGTTGTCAAGGAGCCGCTCTACAGGCCCGCCATCGCTGCTGTTGTCGGCATCATGTTTGCGCAGCAGCTGTGCGGTATCAACTCGATCATCATGTACTCCGTGTCCCTCCTGACGGACCTTCTCCCCGTCAGCTCTGCCCTGCTCACCATTCTGATCTCTGTTGTCAACCTGATCACCACGGCTGCGTGCTCCCCGCTGCCCGACAAGCTTGGCCGAAAGAGGTGCATCCTGATTTCCATCATTGGCCAGGGCACCAGCTCCCTGATCCTCGCTCTCTCGATCAAGTTTGGCGTCAAGATCTTGTCGGCGGTTTCCGTCGTGTCTTTTGTGGCCTTCTTCGCTGTTGGTCTTGGGCCAGTGCCCTTCATTCTGGCGTCGGAGCTGGTCGGACAGGAGGCTGTTGGCGCCATTCAGTCGTGGTCTCTGGGTGCGAATTACGTCGCAACGTTCCTGGTTGCTCAATTCTTCCCTATTGTCAACAACTTCCTGAACCAACTGCTTGGCGGCGCAGGCTGGGTGTACTTCCTGTTTGCCGGATTTGCGCTATTGTTTGCGCTCTTCGTGTCTGTCAAGGTGCCGGAGACGCTTGGAAAGAAGGATGCCGACGAAGTCTGGGGTCGGACCCGTCGCTTGGATTAAGGTTACGTCTAGAATTGTGGCGATTCAATCATTATCAAGGTAATTGGATGGGAATAAAAGGCGTTTACAGACTTCCATAGGGTATGTTGATATTGCTCAGCTTTGAAACAGCCTCCTGCTTCTGATAGTCTGTTCCAATTGTAAAATGCCAGCTTTGACGCCATCAACAACGTAGACTTGGCTACCCTTCTCCTTACCGTAGACCTCTATCGCCGAATTGCGAATGATCTCCTCAAGGCCCGCCATGCCAGCACATCCCATGACCACGCAGCCAACATCTCCGCTATTGAGCAGCTTCTTGGTCGCCTTGACGAGCTTCTCCTTGACCTCTTCAGGGCTGACGTGATGGAAGTCTCCAGCAGTTAATCCGGTAGTCATGACTCCGCCAAACTTGGCGTTTTCTGCCTCTTCAGCTTGCCCAAGATAGCACTTTACGCCATGGCTGAGATGCTTCTCCCAAAAGTCGCCAGTGGTCACCACGCCCCATTTTGAGGAGGTGGCGGCGGGTGAGGTGTGAGGAAGTAGTGAGATTGCAGTGAGGACACTTGCCTCGAAGATGCCGGTGACAGCTAGCTTGTTGTGGTACTTCTGAGAGAGCTTCTCGACGAGCGTGTGGACGCTGTAGCAGGCGACGAGCAAGCCATCGTACTGCTCAATCTGCTCGCTGGTGAGGTTGCTGAGCACGGCCTCGGTGCTGCGCTGGATGTCTGCGTCGTCGTTGATGCTGGCGGGGCTGTCGGACGGCGCCATGTAAGTGTGAATTTCGAGGGACTGACGTTAGAGATCAGCCAGTGATGCTTTTTACTGTCAAACCATCACAGATTGCATGTTGACAGCTTCAACCCCCAGCTTACATCGTGCAGGGGCATTCCCTGGATGGCCTTCTCCATGCCCCTCGTCATGTCGAGAGAGGAGTTGGGGTTGATCACGAGGATCTTGATATTTCGACGGAGAAGCCGGGTCGTCATGGTGGCGGTTTGGCGTGAAACTCAATGAGAAATCTGCGATATGTTCACGACACCTCGGGAAACATTCACGAGAGAAAAGCAGCAATCTCGACGGGCTAAAAGCTGCGTTCACGCCGCCGGCCAGTGGAGACAGTGCCGACAATTGTGGGGTTTGCCGGCCCGGTTACGCTGACAGCGACATCTCCCACTCAGCAGGTGCACCGCTCAGACGAGCACAGGTGTCGAAGGAAGGTGTGGTGGTGCAGGCTGCCCGTGCTGCGGGGTATCACGTGACAGCGCCTGCTCAGCCACCGCTGTGTGACGATCCAGTTGCAGCACTGGCACTGGACAGCTGGAGGCAGCGAACCCAACCAACCCCACTATCGACGACACAGACGTAACAGCTTCCCGGGTGCTCTCCCCAACCCAACCACACCTCTCCCTCCCTCCCAAGACAGAAGCTCAACCTCTCAGCCCTGCAGCTTCAGCTTCTGCTTTCACAATGGCAGCCGAGGCCCCCATCGGTAAGACGCAATTCTCCTGATACCGCCCTGCAGCGGCTGGCTCCCGGACAGCTACCGTCATCACCGCTGCTTGGCTGATTGATTGATGATCATGGGGAGGTGGCTGACGCAAGATCCACTACAGTCCTCGACGGAGGAACCGGTTTCCTCAAGGTCGGCTACGCAGCGCAGAACTTCCCCGAATTCCAATACCCTTCCATCGTGGGCCGACCGATCCTGAGAACCGAAGAGCAAGGAGACACCAATGACCTCGTTATCAAGGACATCATGTGCGGTGACGAGGCCGCCGCCGCCCGCACCATGCTCCAGATCAGCTACCCCATGGAGAACGGTATCGTTAAGAAGTGGGAGGACATGCAGCACCTCTGGGACTACACCTTCAACGAGAAGATGAAGGTCGACACGCAAGGACGCAAGATCCTGTTGACCGAGCCCCCGATGAACCCGCTGCGGAACCGTGAGCAGATGTGCGAGGTCATGTTCGACCGGTACGGATTTGGCGGTGTCTACGTTGCGATCCAGGCCGTGTTGGCACTCTACGCCCAAGGTAAGATACCTTCTCGAAACCACCATTGACGTCGATGAGCAATTGCGTACACAATGGGGCTAACTTGGCTGCTTCCAGGTCTCAGCTCCGGTGTCGTCGTGGACTCGGGAGACGGCGTGACCCACATCGTCCCCGTGTACGAGTCCGTGGTCCTCAACCACCTCACCCGCAGACTCGACGTTGCCGGCCGCGACGTCACGCGCAACCTCATTGCGCTCCTCCTGCGCCGCGGATACGCGCTCAACAGAACGGCCGACTTCGAGACGGTCCGCCAGATCAAGGAGAAGCTCTGCTACGTCTCGTACGACCTGGAGCTGGACAAGCGCCTCAGCGAGGACACGACGGTGCTGGTGGAGAGCTACACGTTACCCGATGGCCGCGTCATCCGGGTGGGCAGCGAACGTTTCGAGGCGCCCGAGTGCTTGTTCCAGCCTCACCTCGTCGACTGCGAACAGCCGGGTATCGCTGAGTTCCTGTTCAACACGATCCAGGCGGCCGACGTCGACGTCCGGTCGTCACTCTTCAAGGCCATCGTCCTGTCGGGTGGTAGCAGCATGTACCCCGGTCTGCCCTCGCGTCTGGAGAAGGAGCTCAAGCAGCTGTGGCTTACACGGGTGCTCGGTGGCAACCCGGAGAGATTAAACAAGTTCAAGGTCCGGATAGAGGACCCACCCCGCCGGAGACACATGGTGTTCCTCGGAGGCGCGGTGCTGGCCAACATTATGGCGGACAAGGAGGGCATGTGGGTTACCAAGCAGGAGTGGGATGAGCAGGGCCCACGGGTGCTGGAGAAGCTTGGCCCGCGATAGACGGCCGCGGTGTAATCATCCCCGGGGGTGTGCTGTGGCTGATCTTGGTCTTCTTGTTGGTAGAGTGGCATGCATGCGACAGGTTTCTAGAGCCTCTTCTTTTGTTTTCTAACGAAAAAGTTGATGAAGTCTTTTTAAGTCCGTTACTGACGTAGCACTGTGTCCCGTCCCTGTCTCATGTGAAGCTGTCAGGGGAGAGGGAAAGTATTAGGTAAGGCAACCTAAAGCAAGGAGCTGTGAGGTGTTGGGATGGAAGGGGAAGTCTGATTGATGCCCGGGCTTGCTCCAACACCGTGCTTTGGGTGGCAGAAATGGCACTGTAGGCAGAAGGCAAGCACCTTCCGCCACCAAGCACAAGCAGAGGCAGAGCAGCCGGGCCTTATGAATGGCAGCCACGCCGCCTCGCTTTCTGTTGCTCTCAGTGAAACGTCACTTTCCTCACTCCTTCACTCATCACGACCGCCGGTGCTCTCACTCGCTTCTGCGTCAATGGTCCTGCGCCGACACCTCTCGCTGCTGTCTCTCGCATTGCCGGCCCGAGTCGCTTCTCTGCCAGGTTCTCCATCCCAATGCGACTCTCCGTCCGCCTTCTCCGCACTTGATACCGCCATTCGGCCGTGATCGCACACAGTAAACACCGAAACATTTCTCGACTCGTGCGGGACGCGCGACGCCGATCATCGCGCATACATTACTGGAACCTACAGATTACCTACACTACACTACATACGCAGCAGCCATTTTTTAACCTGCGCAGTTGGGGCGAGATCCTCACGCGCATATCAGATAGACTGCTCGCATCAAGCCCCCTTCCGGCAACTTACAACCCAGATACCCGCCCGCGCCCCCGGAGATCCCGGCCGAAGTGCCTGCTACAAGCTCACACCGCACGCGTCGTGGTGGCACGCGCGCATATTCTCCGATCTCCGAATCTCACTGAGATTCTACTGCTGCTGCTGGTGACCCCCGCGCGAATTCGCCCTATCACCAGCCCAACCCACATCGCGGCCAGATTTGGCCTGTACAGGCATCGGGCGACACCACCTTTCCTTTTTGCTCGTGTCTCCAACGCGCAGCAGCCGTTGGGCTTTCGGGCATAACTTCTGCTCTCCTGCAGCATAGGACCACAGTGAGCAGAGGAACAAGAAACCTCCGATCAAGAAAAAAGAATCTACCAAAGCAAGCACAAGAAGCACAAGCACTCGCCCGGCCCCTCTGGCCGACGGGATATTGCGCCATCCTCCACTTTCGCATCTCAACCGCGCACGCGCACGAGGCTGGTCCCACGCCCGGCCTGGCCTGACCTGACGCTGAACGCTGAAGCTGACTGACGCCGGACGGAGACGTGCCTGATCCTGACTTTTATTGAATTTCGGCCGGCGCCGTCTTGTTATACCTTGAAGCCTTGGCCCTTTTGGCGGCGACACGGATCTTGGGTTATCCTACCCCGTCTTGACACTGCCTCTATCCTGGATCCAGGTTTGGGCCGAACGATATCCACCGGGAAAGTAATTGAGTCTCCATTCTGCCACGTTCCCACCGTCTGCCTTTCTCTTTCCGAGGGTAGGTGCGAAAGCGACGGACCAGGTTCCCGGGACACACGCAGTTCCATTCAGTTTTAGCCTCTAGACCGGGGCACCGACAAACCACATTGACAGTTGTGGCATTACGCCATTGGACTCGGGCTGCGAGGCTCGAAACCCAGCAGTGACAACCTCAGGCCTGCTGCTGAGGGCCAAAAGAAAAGGGCCACGCGGATAACGGCGTTTAGGTGTTTTGGATCTTTCGGATAACTGGACCGGCTGGGAAGGAGTCTGCCACGCAGCATCGAATTCCCACATTGCAGGGAACCTCTTACGGACCACCACATCACTCCAGAGCTTACCGAGCGAGACGCTCGTTACCGTCGGATGATGAGCCTGACCAACCCGCCATCCGTCGCCTCTGGCCCCAGCTCGGTGCGGACGGGCACGCTCAAGAGAAGCGTCCAGGCCGCGTTTGAAGGTGAGTTTTGGTGTTTGCTTGTGCTTCATTCATCATACCCGCCGTCCCTTGCCTTGCCTTACCTCTTTCACAAACGGACTTTCCGCGTCTGTGTTCGCCCCCTGCCTCGAGTTGGCTTACTCTGATATCCCCAATTTTGCCCATCTACCTGACTCGAACTACTGTCAATGTGTCGTTTGAGGCGGCGGCGACGGCGGCGGACAAACCCAAAAGTCAAGCGACGTGCAACATTAAAAATAAGTTGAGCGAGAATATTGGCGGCAGACAAAAAAGAAGCTCCCGTGGGAGTTTGCAAAGACAGAAAGAAGGGATGGGGACAGCGTGAGATGAAATACTTACATCTTCGGAACGATCCATCTGACCCCAATTCCGCCGTCGGCCGCCAACACCGCCCGCCGTGGATTTCCCCTTTCGCCTTCGTTGCTTTTACAATTCTGTTTTATCCACATTTTCTCCTCTCGTCGATCGACAGTCCCCAACCCCGGCCGGCGTCCCATCCGTCCTGGTGTATCGAATCTTATCTCGCCGTATGCACCCCTCCCACTGCTAATCCTGCACACTGCACTGCACACACTCACACACACACACACACACACACACCTCTGTCTCTGGCTGTTGCTGCTCTTTGGCTGCGCTCTGCATAGCTACTGAGAGCCTGGGTTGGAGAAACGACTGATCAGAGAGAGCTCATCCTCGGGAATCGGGGTCGTTGTACTTCGCCGCGGCACAGCTCCTCGCTTGCCTCTCAGGCTGCAACTGCGTCGTCGTTTCTCACTCTGGCCCCCTAAAACCCCCAATCTACCTCATCCTTTTTGATTATCCAACTGCCCGACACTGGCTCACATCACGTCGCCTTACACACCCATTCATCACGGCCCCAGTTCACATCCTATCGCATCCCAATCCCATCCTCCACCCCTCCTATCCCATCCTGCCGGGAATCCCGCCTACGACCAAACTTGCCTCTTGCATACATATCTCTGTCGGGAGGCCTTGCACTCACGTTGCGTTCGCGTCTCGTCTCTTCTCCTCATTCCCTCTGTTCGATCTTATTTTCGTCTCCTCTGTCTCCACCACACCCTTTTTCCCTTTTCCCAATTTTTTTCGCTTTCCCTTTGCATCTCACACGAACGCCCAGGCGGAGAGCGGAAGGGCGCCGGCACCACCCAGGTCTTCCCAGCTGTGTGTTTCGGGCCTTCGGCGGGTGGCAGGCTGCATTCTTCCGCCGTGCTCTGGCTGGCCTGCTTAAAGCTTAGGAGGCGCCCGAACCCCGCGAACTCCAGCCCATTGCCTCAATTCAGCCCCCAGTCAGTCCCTTCCGAGGCCTGGACCTAGATCGGCGGTGAGCTTTCTTGCCTGAGCTTGCCTTGCCTTGCCTTGGCCCCCTCATCTCAGTCGTCTTGTGCTCTCGTCAATCGTGTGATTGTCTCTCTCATAATCAGCCCTGTGTCGCTGTGAGAGGTCTCACCTCATCTCATCCTCCGCTTGTACAAAGACAGACGCAACCAAGGAGACATGTGTCGTGTGTGAAGCGAGTGCCTATCATTAAAAACCTTCTCTCTCTTCTCTCTCCTCTCGCCCGGTCTCTTATACCACCCCTCCTTCCATCCTCCCGCATACGTCCCTAAATATGTGGAGGGGTATCGGCTACGGCGGCCTGCACAGTCACAGCTCTTGTATTTGGCATCCCCCCCTTCCGATTACATCTTGAATTCAAGATTCTCCACACCTTAAAAAATCACCTCAGGCCATACTAACCTCACTTTTCACAGACCCAGCAGACCGCGGCGTAGGCCACATCAACTACCAGCCCAAGGTCCGCGTCATCGAGCGGTATAAGGTCGTCGGCTTCATCAGCTCCGGAACCTATGGCCGCGTCTACAAGGCCCTCGGCCGCCAGGGCCAGCCCGGCGAGTTCGCCATCAAGAAGTTCAAGCCCGACAAGGAGGGCGAGCAGATCTCTTACACGGGCATTTCGCAGTCCGCCATCCGCGAGATGTCCCTGTGCAGCGAGCTGAAGCACGCCAACGTCATCAAGCTGGTTGAGATCATCCTCGAGGACAAGTGCATCTTCATGGTCTTCGAGTACGCCGAGCACGACCTGCTGCAGATCATCCACCACCACACGCAGAACCCGCGCCACCCGATCCCGCCGCAGACCGTCAAGAGCATCATGTTCCAGCTGCTCAACGGGTGCCAGTACCTCCACGCCAACTGGGTCCTGCACCGCGACCTCAAGCCGGCCAACATCATGGTCACCTCCGCGGGCGAGGTCAAGATCGGCGACCTGGGCCTCGCGCGGCGCTTCGACAAGCCGCTGCACTCGCTCTTCAGCGGCGATAAGGTCGTCGTGACGATCTGGTACCGCGCGCCCGAGCTCATCCTCGGCTCGCGGCACTACACGCCCGCGATCGACATGTGGGCCATCGGCTGCATCTTCGCGGAGCTCCTCTCGCTGCGGCCCATCTTCAAGGGCGAGGAGGCCAAGATGGACAGCAAGAAGACGGTGCCCTTCCAGCGCAACCAGATGCAGAAGATCGTCGACATCATGGGCCTGCCCACCAAGGAGCGCTGGCCGCTGCTGACCGCCATGCCCGAGTACACGCAGCTCGGCACGCTGCAGCCGCCGATGACGCCGCACCACCACGGCCACCACCGCGGGCACCACCACCAGCAGCCGCCGCCGGCGAACGGGTCGAACCTCGAGAAGTGGTACTACAGCACCATCTCGCAGGGGCAGTCGAGCAGCGCGACGTCGGCGCCAAACGCGCAGAACGCGCCGCTGGCGAGCCTGGGCGCGGAGGGGTACAAGCTGCTGGCGAGTCTGCTGGAGTACGACCCCGTGGAGCGGCTGACGGCGGCGAAGGCGCTGCAGCACCCGTTCTTCTCGACGGGGGATCGGTTGAATGCGCACTGCTTTGAGGGGCTGAAGAACGAGTACCCGCACAGGAGGGTCAGCCAGGACGATAATGATATCCGGACGAGCAGTTTGCCTGGGACGAAAAGGAGCGGGCTGCCGGATGATTCGTTGGCGAGGCCGGTGAAGAGGATGAAGGAGATGTAGGGGTGGGGTTTATCTCTCAGGGAGACGATGAGATGAGGCGTGTGGTTGCTTTTTTTTCTACACCGGAGTTTTTTGGACGGGTGGGGGCATAGATGCGGCGTTTGGGGCGTTGATACCATATGAGTTATATTAGATGGAATGGAAGATGGGGACGAGGTCCTCTTGATGAATCATGCTGTGTGCGAGTAAGGGTATGAGTGACAACGCGGGGATGGTGTGAATATACTGAAAGAGATGCCGAGAACGGGCAGAGGTAGGGAGATTGCCCGCATCGAGTAACAACGAGCAAGTCAGCCTGACGGTTCAGATGACGATATACCAAAATGTGGGTAACAGCGATACAGGTGTATTCCTTCAACAGCCGATTTGCCTGTTTCGATACCAAACATGAAGTCCCCGGCCCCTTATATACCTTATACGAGAAAGGCGGTGTTGCCCGACTTGGCCGTTGGAGAGGAATGTCCGTCTTCCTACCCGACACGTTTCGGCCAGATGGCATCGTCGAAGGGCCGGACATCCTCATTCTGGCTTCCGATGGGTGGACGGGTCTTGTGCTATATAAGGCGTTGATGTTGTACTTGAAAATAGGTCAGACAGCCAATATGCGTCTCCAGCATCTCTGCGACTTCGTCTGGAGATGAAAGATGTGAGCTCTGTGACGAAGGGTTACCTGCAGATGTCCTGGTATAGAGATGCTTGTTCCTTTTCGAGTCCGACTGAACCAAGTTCTCAATGTTTCCGGGTCTTTGCCTCTTCCGTGGGAGTATTGGGTGGGTATCAAACGCGGGCGACAAGAAATAGTCTTGAAACACTTCAAGCGCGACTGGACCATACAATATCGCGGCAATAGTATCGCGGCAGGCGTTTAAATGACCTTGGCCTCGAACCGTGTCTGAATTGCCTTCTGGATGGACCATGTGCAATTGTCAGATGTTTGCCTGGGTCAGATTCTAGTCGAGAAAACAGGGCCCTGACTTCTTCGTCCTTTTATAGAAGACAACGCACCTGGATCTTGATTGCATTCAGGGTGTCCTGCGAGAACCTTGAGCATCGTGAGGTCCTGTATTCGATGCTTGCGGTTAAATACGGTCTTGTAAGCTTGTTGTCGTACTTCTAACCAAAATTGTAGAATTGATCGGCCAGGACTTACGGCGAATCTTCATTACTCTCATGACTGACAGCTAGCTGGTGAGCGCTGCCCGACTTCGTTCGATATTTGAGGTGAAAAGAGATTATTGGACCATCAAAGTATATTTGTATGAATACAATGGCAAAAGCAGTTATGAGAGAAGATGATGGCGCGAAGGCGTAACTTGGATTTGTTTGGCGTCAAATTTGAGAATCGCTGCCCAACAGAATTAGCACTCTGTTCGTAGTGTTTCCACTGAGAATTTGCAATTTTTCTTAAGACATTGGGGACGAAACACCCAAGAGTATGGGCAAGCATATCGAGGCTTTTGTACACATCAAAGGCGTCAAACTGGGGAAGTGGTCGGATCGCCCCGCATCGCGTAGGCTGTGGGATGCATATAAAGCGTAGCCTTGGACACATGAAACTGGCTAATCAACAATCTTACGGTCTTCCGGGTCTGTTGGAGTTCGAATTGTGATGTTTTTGAAGCCAGGGTGGCCTCTCTGTGGGACGGGAATTAATCGACAAGGATTCGCGCACAAGAGGCTTGCTTTCTCTCCCTAGTCGACGCCGTCTTCCTTCCCTGTCTTTGCTAAGTGGTGTATTCATGTATGGTTGGTTGGGGCGTGTCATTAGAGCGTGGGCGAGGATCTCGGACAGACAGATACATCTTTCGCATGATTAGGACTGTGGTGTCGTTGAGAAGCACGTGAAAGCAGGAACCATTTGATTGGAACTAAAGAATGGAACGTTTTATTGTGCGTCTCTTGCTGCAGAGAGGTTCCAAAAGAGCAGAACGACCGCCGCTTTTATATAAAAGCACTTGTTTTGAAATTATCTCCGAAATACTTGGCGGGACAACTGAACGAGCGTTAGACTTGGTGGCTGCTACTGATAGGTATTTGCGGTGCATGATGAAAGCCTCGGCGCAGTCTTGGGCTCTAAAGGCAAGTTCCCAGAAACGGGGTGTCTCCCGCTTGAGACCGACTGGAGACGTGTGCGAGCCTATGCCTTGCTCCGAAGGGGGCGAGTATAAAACTCCTGTGACTCGCCTGGTGTGGTGGTTGTTCCACGCCAAACAAATGTGTCCTCGTTGGATATAGATAGATGTCTGTTTGATTCGACAAAACTTGTCGTTCACAACGTCAACTTGTCCCTTGATTATGGGTTTGCGTTCCTCGATTGTCCGATACCTTTGTCTTCCTTCTGTCCCTCGAGCGTGATGGCGTCCGGTGTCCGCTGCGGTTTATTCATGTGTACTCGATGCTCATATCAAATTAGAAACAGCTAGATAGCTCCATGACTGAGGTTAAATAAGAACTGAGGCGCAGTGAAATTCATAGCAGAGTCCCAGCGAAAGGGTAAGCGTTGCCCAACAAATTGTTTCTGGTTGGCATTGAAAACTTACTAGAAAAACTTCTGTTTAAATACAAGCCGCCGCCTCACGCAAGCTCGAAGAAGCAATCAAGTGATGTGGCAGAGAGATCCAGTCCTTCCGATAACGTCTGTACCACAATTGTCAAGGGCTTCTATGAGGAAGCTTCCAGTCCGGGGCTGCCCTAACTAAACACCGCCTTTCGCTTCAGCGTTCTTAGAATCTCTACACAATCATTCTCGAAGTTTGCTTGGTTAGAGCACATTGAGATGTTCATTTAGAAACCACACCTAAAGCCAGAAATCAGGGCTGTCATAGTCGATCAAGCACACTGGCTTTCGCCATGCAATATTGTGTCTCTATCGTTCTCCATAGCCTCTTGCTTGTACTGCCCAATACATCGCAACATCAAATGCAGATAGCGATGACCATTATGAATGCTGACTTTGATTCCTGAAGCTTGACCGTCGTGACGACGACAGGCAGCGCTCGTGCGATCCCGTTCGACCTAACATTCGAACTCCAACCAACCACAAGCTCCAACCATTTGCTTTACCGCAGCCAATTCAAAGAGCCATTGTGTTCCAAAACTTGCAACCATATGCGTGTCCATGGCGATGTTAAACACTTTTCACAGAGCTGGTTACATGGAAAGAAGTCGCTCCATCTTTCCGACCAATACATTGGAGGAAAGAGCTCGATTGTTGTTGAAGTTGGGATCTTGTTGGACACGATCTATACACCTGTTCTGCGAAAAACGTCATTAGAGCGTGGACAATCTAGCACATTAACTAATCATTGACGCTTCGACGGCTACAGTCTCAATCGTATATAATCTTAGGAAGATACAAATCTCTCAAAATCTTTACAAATTGAATAGCGCGATTATGGTGTGGTTGTCTGCAGTGTTTACACAGACCAGCATGCCTTTCGCGAAAACCCCCCAGAAACTCTCACCTGAAGCCAATCTATTTGGAATCCGCATGCGTTGTTCTGCGGCTCTCTGGACGATCCTCATCGCATGGTTATCCGTGTCTGTGTATACTCTGGCTGGCAACGTCCAATGCGAAGTTCCTTGCCAAAAACCCCTGAGGTATTTCGTCGGTTGACATACAAAGGCATATCATTTCCTTAGAAGTGCCAACTGACTCCGCCTGTATTCTGGCCTCGTTTTGCTAAGCAAGAAGACAAGCAATGGCTTAAATACTTTACACATAGCTGTCTGCGTGACGGAACGCTGGTCAACTCGCGCCGACAGATTCACGTGTGGGAGTGTTGCGTCCCACACCAGGTCACGAGATTCATATCCAAGTCGGAGGTGAGCAGCCGAAGTAGGTCTAGAATTGAATGGTATCCATGAGAGTGCGCAGAGACAAAGGAAGGCTATCATGTGCCCTCATTCTTGAATATAAATGCTCAGCATCGTGGCATCCATTTCTTTCGAACGGCAAATGGCAGTAGCAGCATTGGGCGATGTTTCTACCCCCGTACATGCAACGAAGGCAACCAAATACCAAGGGCTTTATTTTGAATCAGCTTGATGAAAGGCTGAGTGACCAAATGAGTTTTCAATGCGGGTTCTTGGCTGGCGACTCTGTCGACAAGGCTCGTCGTTTTCTTATCCATGCGAATAGCATCCAACGGGGGACGAATGCTTGCTTGTCTGAACCTCGCGAAACCTTGGAATGGATTCTCTGACGGGCACGGCAGGCAAGACCGTGCACCGGGATATATTCTGTACATCATCGAGAGGGTTGAGCAAATTGCCGCCATATCTTGCCACCACATGCGCACTTATCGAGGACTGCGAGTTGATTGCCGGCAGAACCATAGAAAGGCAGTGCTCCATTATCTGCACCAACATTCAGCTAGCGGTGGGCCATCACGCCGTGCTCAAGGGTTCTCTCCAGGTTCCACAGATGGAAACCAGTTCCCAGTTTGGATGAGATAACCATTGTCACTGCCGAACGATCACACGAAACATGCGGGTCAAGTATTTGGGGAACCAAGGCATACGGTTTGTTTTGATGCATTTCATATTTGAGAGAATCATGAACCCATTCCCCCTTTCACGCCGCGTAGACTCTAGAATTTTATGTGCTCCGACCAACCCAGCCGAAGACACACCAAGGGACGATGCAAAAGCCGCATTGTTTCTTCGTCGAATAATGCACAAAGCCGCAGCCGGTTGGATGGCCCCATGAGATAAGGGAACCCCCAAGGAACACACGAGCCCAAGTTGACGACATTTTTCATTTTGATGTTCCACCAACGCCGCCCACGGTGCGGATGATCCGGGGAATCCCTCATGCGCCTTGACCCTAGGCAAGGTAAACCGCTTACTCCTTCTTCTTCTTGGCACCCTTGACCTTCGCCGTTCCGCGCAGAGTCTTCTGGCGGTTCTTGCGCTGCTTGCCTGTGGAGCGCGAGGAATGTCAGCGTTTGCTTCTTGAGGGTTGGGGGTATTGTTCGCCACCGCGCGGGAGACATCAGACGGCCCGGCAGAGGGACGGCATTCGGGGTTAAGCCCGACCGCTTCCGCAAGACCTCCTGATATCCTCCCTGAGTGGCGGACGGGTGTCGACGTACGCTGCTGTCTGCTGGCCTTCTCGATCTTGTTGGCGAAGCCAACGCGGACCAGTCTGTAGTGGGGCTCGAACTTCTTCATGGCCTCGGGGGAGTCGTAGACGAGAGCGAAGCCGGTGGTCTTGCCACCACCGAACTGGGTGCGGAGACCGAAGACGTTGATCTGGTCCTTGGTGGCCTTGTACAAGGAGCCGAGCTTCTCACGGAGCTCATCCTTGGAGATGTTGGCACGGCCGGGGTGGAGGATGTCACTGTTGCGCGGGCAAAGTCAGCACACACAAGTCTCTTGCATCGAACTTTTTTTTCGCCCTTTGCCCCGGTTGCCCCATGCTTCCTCCACGCGCTCGCGTTTCGTCAAAATTTGTGGCCGATAAAACTGTCGCAATTGTCGCTCTCTTTCGGTCTTCGATGGCGGCGGTGATGGATTGTCGCGGTTGGATGCTCCTTTCGTTGCGGTTGTTTTCCTCCTCTTCTTCGATCCGGGGCTTCTCGGCAGACAAAGACGGAAATCTTGAGGGGGCAAACTCACACGACCATCTGCTTACGGCCAAGCAGGGGGTTACGGATGAACTTGCGAGTTCGCAGGGTGACGGGGGTGTCGACGTCCGCCATCTTTGCGGTTGGGCTAATCTGTCTATCGAGAGGGTTGACGCTGAGACAGAAAGTCGGAGAGGTGTGATATCGTCAAAGTCCTGAGAATTGTGATGGGGTACCAGAGGTGAAATTTCCGCGAGGGGGACTGGTTCGCTTAATTGGGCGGAAGCCCTAGAAAGCGTCCGTGCCTCAGGACGGCGCACAGCAGCCTGCCAACGATGGAGAGTGGCGGCAAGTGTCAGGGTCACGTGGGGCGACTGGATCCTTCCCTTTTTTTTTTTTTGCTCTCCTTCGTGTCTGGGAAGAGCGCACCAAGTCATGTGACTAGCATATTCCCCCAGCGAATTAGAATTTTTGGGATGCAACTCTGGAAATGTCGACAACGCTAGAGCAGCTTGTGGAGGGGTCCGATGCTGCACTGTGTTTGTACGGCTCAACTTTGCGATTCTGACTCAGCAACATCTCGGTGCTCCTCGACCCTGCTCATATCGACATCTTGAATTCCACTGACCGTATAACAAATTGATACCTGATTATTCGTTTGCTTTCTATTCGCCTCGGATCTGATTCCAATTCTTCTCGCACCGAGGCGGTTTCAGACGAGTCAATCGACAAGACTGTTTCTTAGGCAGGAGCATCCGTTCTGGTGCCTCCTCACTGCCAATTTTTAACCCACTTCCCAATCGGGCAACACGACAACTTCACTTGAAACCCTGGTCAACTTCACCAGGCACCAGGCACAAAGTACCAGATTCATTGCCAAGATGGTGCATTTTTTAACACCAGACGACTCCGTCAATCGGTTCTGCTCCCAATATCTGCAGCTCGAGCCAACGCTAGATTACCCACCCGCCCAAGTTATTCGAGAACCACAGGCCCAGAATGCAATTTACAAGAAGCTGTTTTCAGACGAAGGCCCACGTTACGCGCCTCCAGGCCGATATAGACTTCGTGTACTTAAAGACCTCGTCGCGAGAATAGAGTCGAGCATCGAGGACTGGGACCAGCATGTAAGTGCCCCTCAATCTGTAACACCCAAGCATAACACGTTCCTGGGCGCAAGCGTCTGACTACCCTTAGGAGGTTTCGGAAGATCTCATGACAGCCTTGTCAGAGTCTCTCGCGAATCCAATTCCCTCCGAGGCGTCTTCCGTCCAACAAAAGTCCTACGTCACATATCACCTTAGTGAACTGGAGAGCACATCCCCAGATCAGCTGTTATCTACGCCTGACATCACCCTGCTTGAGGCCCGCTCGCTGATCTCTGCGTCTGGCACCACGGGTCTCCGAACTTGGGAAGCCGCCTTGCACCTTGGTCAGTACCTATGCGCCAACCATCAGATCATCAACGGAAAAAGGGTCTTGGAGCTTGGTGCAGGAACCGGATATCTCGCCATCCTCTGCGCTAAGCACCTTGGTGCCACTCACGTTGTTGCCTCAGACGGGTCCGATGATGTTATCAACAACCTTCCAGAGAGTTTCTTCCTCAACGATCTTCAAGACAGCGAGCTGGTCAGGCCCATGGAGCTGAGATGGGGACACGCCCTCATTGGAACAGAAGACCAGAAGTGGAACAATGGCGAGGGCGTCGACGTCGTCATCGGCGCCGACATCACGTACGACCAGAGCATCATCCCAGCGCTTATTGCGACGGTCGAGGAGCTGTTCACCCTCTTCCCCAAGGTGGAGGTCTTGATATCTGCAACTCAGCGCAACGAGATTACCTTTGAGGCCTTCTGCAGCCGCTGCCGCGAACGCGGCATGGGCTTGGACTACGTCGACTTTCCCATTCCCGCCAGGGCGCTGCAAAAGGGGCCCTTCTACAGCGACAGCGTTCCCATCCGGATATGCCGAGTGTCTGCGCCCTCGAGTACGAGCACAAGCGTGATGTGGTGAGATTGTCACCAAAGCGACCGTGACGCCCTGATAAGCCGCGGTTGAGCCCACGCGGCAAGAAGGTTGATGCTACCGCAATGCAGCTGTCCGAGCCACCGCGCCGAACGTTCGGCATCGTGCATATACAACTTGCGGGACGCAACACCGGCGAGGCGATGCGTCTCTCGAGCACAGAGTTCTAGACCGCTGGCGCACCTTCCAAGGAAGCTTTCAAGACGTCGTCTGGACTCCCGTAGCCTAGACACCGCAGTGACTGCTGGCTCCAAAAAAAGAGTTTTCGCCAGGCCAGCTGGCTGCAATACCACGACATGTGAAGCGCAATAAACTTGACAAGAGACGATGAATCAGCAACAGCAGTTCATGGCCTGACGCTGCAAAACCTACATCAGCACGAGGAGAGCTCACAAGGTTGACAAGGATCAACGATGACATGCGTGCAAATCCAAAACGCAGGGTCCAGTCTGAACTTGGAAACTGGAGCGTCTCTGGTAAAATGGGAGATCTCCCGAAACCCGAGAAGCCTCCAGGCATTCCTTTGAGGGAGGAGAGGGGAAATCTGGTGACTCCAAGAGTGAATGGCGCCTTACAGCAGCGAATGGCAAGCTGGTGTCGTACCTACGACGATGAAAAGTCGGGGCTGAAAGTCAGTTCATGGCGAGTAACATCGTTCGCGAGCTCGAGCATGCACCCCAAGCTTTTTTCCCGAGCCCATCATGCCATCTCCAACAAGATTCACTGGGACCTCCGCGAACCAGTCGATTATCAGGTTATTGCCTGTCAACTTCATGCGTCCCCAGCTTTCCCCGCATTCCCGGGGGCGCCAGAGGCATGTGGCCTGATGCTCCGGCAGTCTCAGGGCGTGGAGAGAGTTCGAGAGCACCGCAAACGTTCAGGATGAGGGGTCAACCTTTTCTTCTCCTCTAACCTTCGCCTGTTACCTTTCGGTTGTCGGTTGGGAACCCCAGAAAGTCAATTCAATACTGAAGAAAAAGCTTGACCCAGTAGGAATGGAATTTACGTAAGGCTGTGTTGAGGAAATTCAATACGGAGACTACGCTCCGGTTGACGACGTGTGAAAAGGTGAGCCTGACTGACAGATGGACGTCATATTTGTCGACCTTTCAAGGTGTGGCTGAAAATTGGCTGGGGGAAAAGAATGGAAATTATGGCGAAACACCACGCAAGCTGGGCCTGGGTGACGTGCGAAGGTCTTGTGGCTCGCACGAAGGAACGGACCCTTGCAACATCGATTAGGAGAAAAGAGACGCAGGGAGCTCACTGATTGGGCGAGCTGGCATTCTTTGGGAGCACCAACACATTGCCAATCCGCCGGTATGGTGGTCTGGCCATCGTTTGTGGAAGCTCAGAGCTTTGATAGCTGGGGGAGCTCTATCTTTCCTTCTGTACCTTCCTTTGACGGCATGGGAGCGACATGGCCGGGGGCGGGATCGGGATCAGGAGAAGGGGGTTAGGGGG
The DNA here is from genome assembly GCA_025328345.1 of Colletotrichum sp. SAR11_59. Lineage (NCBI taxonomy): Eukaryota > Fungi > Ascomycota > Sordariomycetes > Glomerellales > Glomerellaceae > Colletotrichum > Colletotrichum sp. SAR11_59. The sequence goes on along the minus strand of JAKMXC010000011.1, from coordinate 247,498 downwards.
AGGAGGAAAAAAAAGGCGGGAACGAAACAGGGCAGGGTCGAGCCGTTGAAACGAGGCTATGAAGTCATCGCACGCGCCCCAAGGATGAGGATCAGAAAAGGCTCAGATCATGGGTCGGCCTGTCGACTTTCCCAACAGTCCCATCATATGTTTGGTTCGGATCGAATTCTGTGTGGTGTGCGTGTGTTGTCTGGTGTGTTTTGCGACTTGTCAAAAGACAGAGGACTTTGGGATCGCCGGCCGGTCACCTTTCCCTTCCGTCTGTTGGGGGCCAAAGGAGCTTCTCTGCAAGGTACGAACCGCCTCTTGGTGGTCTCGTGGCTGCGGTTGCGTACACCGGGGGCGACGATCCCAGAGGCTGGACTGTCAGGGAATTCTGATCCCCTCCGATCATTTGATGATGGGACCTCCTGGGCCTTCGGTAGAGGTGCAGGTGCTGGCGTCGCCGCGCCGCCAGCCTGAAGCGAGAGGTGAGGTCGTCTTGTCCGGACGAATCTCCGTTTGCAAGCCCTCAGTGAAGGTGGTGTCGGAGTGACATCCATGCAACCCACAGCAGCAAGAAGGGTCTTTTCAAGCTGCCAGACTGAACCCAAAAGTATTTTGACACCCAACGAGGGCGCGGTGTGTACAACCTTCACCGCTCGCCACCATTTCCTGCTGGGCATGATTGTCTCCAGGCCAGCTCGCGGCCAGGCTGCGCTTGAGATCAGAGGCGTTGGCTGATCCGCGGCGTCTGCCCAGAGGGATCTCCCGCAACACGAGCATGCGAATTCGTCTGAAAACAGGATGTCCCCTTACCAAAACCCCTCCGGCAGTGGCCACAGCCTGTCCTGTCTTGCTCGGAAGTCGTGCCGGTGACAGCTTCTATTCAAAGCACATCGGAGCAAAAAAACATAAAGCATGAGCGTTATTAGCGGGCCGTGTGCCAAAGAGTGGCCCCCTTGTGTCCCCATTATTACCAGGCGAATACCTCATCGAGGGCCTAAAAAGCAGGGAGAAATGGCAAAGCAAAGGAGAGCCAAACGTGGGATCGCGATACGTGAGACCCCAAGCGCTGGCAAGCCACATGGTCTTCTGAGGCACGTACGTCACTTGTGTGTTCGAATGGCCCTGTAGCGGCCTCGAGTTGGGAACTACAAAATGCCACCAGCCTCAAACGCGTCAAGCCCCGAGACAGCTGTTCAGTCTCAAGCAACCCTTTCCCTCCTCCTCCGAGTACCTTAGTCTACACCAAACCCAGGACAAGCCCGTCGATATTGTCACCAGCATATTTCTCCGTATTGCTATGTATCATTGTGATATAACCTGGATCACCCCCGAACCTCCGGAAATCCAGCATAAACCTGAACACGGACATCAACAACAAAACAAGCACCGGCATCATCAACAGGAATCACGGGAACTGCAGAAGCAGCAGCGCGGCCCCGCAGACACGAGCCCGCACAGCCATACCGGTAATACTACGCCCCAGCAGAAGCAACAGCAACAACACCACGATCACCTCAGCTTCGTGCACCTCCTCCAGTCCCCATTCGCCAGGGACTTCCTTCTGGCATCGCATCAGAATCGTCGTCACCGCGGCGCCGGCAACGAGCACCACCACACAGGCGCAGACGCTAGCAGCCAGCTGAGGTCGATTTCGCCTCCAGGGGCCCTCGCACCTTATCATCGAACTTTGTTATCGCCTTCGCCAACCGCATCGTCGGTATCACAATCTTGTCGTCGGCTGCACTAACAGCGCCACGCCGACACGACCCTGCGCACCACCAGTTTGGGAAGTAGACCCGTATCAGGGCGCTCAACTTGGCCAAAGGTCCCCCCAAAACCACCTACACGAAAGAACTCAGGAGATAGCGCCATCATATCCGTGGGCTACCTTACATACACGGTACACCAACAACACCACCACCAGCAGCAAAAAGGGCAGAGCAAGCAAGGCCTAGCCCCGACGTGGACCAACTGGACCTCTCATCGGAGCGCGTGGGCTGCATGTTACCAGGGATTAGTTGCATGCTCCATTGCTGTGCCCTTCTTGTACCGGTTGGATAGCGCAACATTGAACCGGTTTATTGCACCACCGGCAGCGAACCGCATCCACAGTCGACCCCTCTGCCAGCTCCGACCTGCCATTCGAGTGGGCAGAACACTGCGGGCAGCGCCTACACGCATTGAAAGACGACAGCGCGCTTGTCAGTTGTCTTCGTATTGCCATCCACCTCCCATCCGGGCTGGACCGGGTCTATTAATTGGGCCAGGGGTCGTCGAGAGTGCTCCCTCCACACACCATCTCCCAGACATCCATATCCCCGTCCGTCCCGTCTTACGCTATCGGCCGCCAATATTAGGTAGTTGGCATCCCCTCATCGTCACCATCACCACCACCGGCCACCACCGTTCAGTGAGATTTCAGACCGTATCTACCACAATCTGGTACCGACTTGTCTGACCCTAGGTCTCCCTCCCCAAATTGCATACATCACAAAAGTCTCACACCTCCCCTCCCGTCCATCCCCTCTGCCGTCACGGACAAAGGAAACGCACGCCATCACACCAGAGCTAGCCAAAGTTTTAGTCTCTTTGGGCTTTGACTCCTGCGACGGCAGACCTGAACCGCTCCGTCAAAAGCATCACTTGGTCCCAAAAAAGCTTTCAGACCACCTCCCGGCTGTCGGCCGGCGCGTTCACCATTCCTTTTTCCGCACCCTGCTTGCGCATCCCTTCTCCTGACTACCGGGCGCCTTACCCAGTTCTGTCGGTTTTGCAACAACGGGTTCGCCGTTTGTTGGTATTTATTAGCAGTGGGACACCACCACCGCACCTGAGTCTTGGCCCGTCGACACCAGACGGCGTTACGCACCGCAGCAAGCACACACAGAAACCCACGTTGAAGTCCCGCCCCGAGGGTCCAAAAACATCCCGGTCCCTTTGCATTGTGTGGTGTGCTAAACGCCCTGTGGCTTTTTCTGCTGGTTCTATTTAGCGCCACTTCGAACGGGGGGTGATTTCCACGAGGGACGTCCAAGCTTTGATTATTGTCACAGCACCGCTAATCAACGTGCTGGCTGGCTGGTTCCTGTGCCTGGCCTGTCTCTCATTCTCATCTCGCCCAGTTTCTGACAAGTCTCTGGTTCCCTTCCATCGCGCATTACCTTATCTCGTCAACTCTCCGCTTATTCCCTTCCGGGCGACATCCCACCGTCACCTACCTATTAATAAAAACAAGAACCGGAAAACCTGCCACGCCCGACAGGACCACCTACCATTTGCCGGGGGGGCTTTCAGTTGAGGAACCACGGAACCCAGTTGAGGAGTTTCTTGCACACTGGATCTGGCTTACACTTTTAATACCGGTAACGACCGACCAACCGGCCCTTATCCAGCTGCATCGGACGTGCACACCGCAAACTGCAAAAGAGGCACGACGCACACCTTAGCTACATATTACTTGATCGCCTCTTCTTCCCCGGACCGGGACAAGAGCTCTCACCTCCTCACCTCCTCAATCTCTGACCAAACATCTGCTCGCCAGCGGGCACGCCCTGATCAGTCGCTGCATCCCTTCTCCTCTTTTTCACATTTATTACCGACATCTGAGGGGAACCTCCGCTGCGCGACCCCCGCCAAACCCACGCAAAAAGTCGGACCTGTTGGACAAGGCCCAACGCCCGCGCCCCAGTCCGCATCTCCTTCTCTTGCACGCCAACGGGGGTTCATTTGAAAGGAGACAAAGGACGACGGCTCCACCTGTGATCGACGCCATCGACAGGGCGGGAGAGCTAGCGAACGTACTCGGTATTAGTACTCGACGCACGCTGCCATTCTGCTCCTCCTCGAACCATCGGACCAAGCCAGACCACGAGCCAATTGCCCTCCGTCTCTTCCCCCCCTCTCACACTCCCAATCCCAGGCATTCACCGTCGAGGCCCTTTCCTGCGCTCTTATCAGCCGCTTGACGCCTCTTTTACCGTTGTTGGAGAACAAACAAACAAAACAAACTTCACCACCACCACCACCACCACCACCGCCGACGACGACTCGCATATATATCCAGCTACCTGAGAACCATTGCGGTGACTGATCTGCCACCCTGCCGAACAGCATCACATTGACGACATCGTCTCGCTACCCCCTCGTCATTACACGACCACATCTCGCCAGTGCACGCTGCACACACTTGCCGACGACACTCCGAACTCTGTCTTCGTCTACCTACCTACACAACCATCAGCCCACAGCTAAACCATTTCAATTACTTGTTATTTCTCTCCCACATTGGTTTCCGATGGGCTCGTCAATAGCCCAAAGACATCTCACCTGCACATTACAACTATCACATCCATTAACAACACCATCAAGAATGGCCGCCCAAAGCACCCTCCCCCTCTCACAGGAGCAAACCTCCAACTTTGCCCTGCAACAATATCTCCTCCTGCACTCCCAACATGAGGAGCTCCGCCAACACCTCGACCAGATCAGGCCCATCACCACCACCTGCAGCACCTCCCTCGCCTCCTCACCCTCCGTGTCCCCCACCCGCAGCACCTGCTCGCCGTTCGGACAGTACCCCACCGGCGGTCGCAGACACCACAGCCGCAGCCGGCGCTCGTCGCTCTCCTCCCCCAAGGCGCGCCGCAGCAGCTCCCTCGCTCCGATCGCGGACGAGACGACGATCTGGGCTGTCGCGGAGGAGGAGCAGCGCCTGTTCGACGTCAATGAGGGCATGAAGCGGGCCCTGATGGAGCTGCTCAACTGCGACCAGGTGCGGAGCGACAGCTCGTTCCGCATGTGGGTTCAGTGCCGTCTCATGGACACTGAAAAGGAGCTGCGCTCTGAGCGACGACGTAAGAGCTCCCCGTGAGCTCTTTTCGTTCCTCTCTGATCGACACATGTCGACCACCAACTATTACAGCTAATTTGCCGGGCTTGGGATCTTTCTTCTTTTCGGCAATTTGGGACCTGGGACAGAACAAGGTACGATCTACCTTTGGGAAATGGCGTTGAAAGGCGGCGGGAATTTCTACAGACCTGCCGAGAAAGGCATGGCAGTGGCATGGCATGGCATGCACCACGGGATAACAAAAGTTGGATGCATACGGGCGAATAGCATTTGCTTCATCATTTTTTCAAGCATTCGCCCGAGGGAAATCTTTTTTTCAAATGTTCACACACAACGGCGAGGACTTGATCAGCACAGCTTGACATCCTTCCCTTCTCTTTTCTTCTGCGTATTTTAATTTGGCGGTTGTAGGATACCAAACAGACATAGAGCTTGTAATGACCGACACGACACCAAATTTACATACCAACCACCTATTACTCCCTTACCTTACTCAGTCTTGCTTCTGTGATATCCAAAGTCCGAAAACATTGCTTCTTTGTGTGATAAACATGTGGATGTGGTTCGAGCATGACGGGAGATCTTCGCGATGCATGCGGGCATAGTTCGGAGCTTGCTGCTTACTTGCTGCAGCCCGCAACTCTCCAAAGTCTGTGTGTGCGTGCCGTTGCCACCCCCAGTTTCTCAGAAATCAATCACAAACAGCCCATGTTTTCTGCCCAGGACCAAAAAAAGCAAATCAAAAGTCCCAAATTTGGCGAAATGCGATCTGCCAGACTAGGACTCTTCGGCCGGGTCCAATCGGTCAAGCTCCAAGCTCCGAAATTCAAATAAATGGAGCCCCCTTTTTTTATTTTTATGTTTTTTTGGTGTGTGATTCGATTCGCCGATCACGCAACTTTGATGCACAGTGCACAAAAGCCGTGTGCGTTGCATAAGCGGTACTATGTGACGAGACACTGTCTCGTAGCTCGACCTCCGTGGGCCCGTTGCCTCGTGGATTTGGCCGTCGTTGTTTGCTTCGCTTCCCACCTTGACTGCAAACAATCGACGACACACGATACCACGCACGCACGACCCCGCGCCCGAAACGCCACTTGCGCTCTGCTTACGTAGCTGCGGCCAGATCGGCGAAAGCTTCGAAGCTTGGAATCTCGTGTTTTTCGACAAAGCGGAACTTTTGAGCTGGTTGGGGTCTCTGTTGATCAGATCGCGGCGCAAAGGGGAAAAAAGTTTCGGGAAGCTCCGTCCACCACAACGACGACTTCGACGACGACGACGACAAGGCAACCGGCAACGGCTGTCATCGCGACGACAGCACCGATAACGAAAAGAACAAAAGTGACGAGAGACACGCTTGCGACGTCAGCCTAGCCTTCCGAATCAGCGCACCAGACCTCCCGCCGCCATGTCGGTCCTCTTGGAGACGAGCTCCGGTGACATTGTCATTGACCTGCTGGTCGACTACGCGCCGAAGCTGTGCGAAAAGTAAGTTGAAACCATCGCTATTGCCCTCGCGTGCCACTACCAAGCTCTTGCTCAGCTAACCACAAAGCGCGACAGTTTCCTGAAGCTCTGCAAAGCCAAGTACTACAACTTCTCGCCGATCCACTCGGTCCAGAAGAACTTCTCCTTCCAGACCGGCGATCCCCTCGGCCCACTGTCGAAGGAGTCCGATGGCGGCACCTCGATATGGGGCCTGCTGTCGGGCGACAGCAAGAAGAAGATGTTCCCCGCCTTCTTCCACCCGAAGCTCAAGCACCTCGAGCGCGGCACCGTGAGCATGGCCACCGCGCCCCTCGACTCGGACCCGGACACGCGCGTTGCTGCGTCGCAGTTCATCGTCACGCTGGGCGACGAGACGGACTACCTGGATGGCAAGGCTGCCGTCTTTGGCAAGGTCGTCGAGGGGTTCGACGTGCTGGAGAAGATCAACGAGGCCATCGTGGACGACAAGGGACACCCGCTCATCGACATCCGCATCAAGCACACCATCGTTCTCGACGACCCCTACCCCGACCCACCGGGACTGCGGGAGCCCAGCGGCTCGCCGCCACCGACCAAGGCACAGCTCGAGACTGTGCGCATCGCGGACGAGGCTGCGCTGCACGAGGACGACGACATGGACGAGGAGGCCGTTGAAAAACGGCGGAGGGAGAGGGAGGCACGGGCTCAGGCGCTCACTCTGGAAATGATGGGTGATTTACCGTTTGCCGAGGTCGCCCCTCCCGAGAACGTCCTGTTCGTTTGCAAGCTGAACCCGGTCACCACGGATGCCGATCTGGAGCTCATCTTTGGCCGGTTTGGCAAGATCCTCAGCTGCGAGGTCATCCGCGATGCCAAGACGGGCGACAGTCTGCAGTATGCCTTCATCGAGTATGCCGACAAGGCTTCCTGCGAAGCTGCGTACTTCAAGATGCAGGACGTGCTGATCGACGACCGCCGCATCCACGTGGACTTCTCACAGAGTGTGAGCAAGCTGAGCCAGGTCTGGAGAGACGACACGAACAGCAAGCGCAAGAAGAACGCCTCCAGGGGCGGATGGGGAGGAGTCGACGAGCTCGAGAAGCGCAGGCAATACCGCGACGTGTACGAGAGGGACGGCGACAACTACGATCTCGTGTATGGAGATGAGGAGATGAAGGGCCGTGCCGAGCGTGACAGCAACCGCCGACCTGAGCCCAAGGGACAGCAAGAGCAGGGCAGAGATCACGCCAGGTCGGACAGGGAACGCAGGAGAAGTCGGAGCCCCGGACGACCCAGAGACAGGGACAGGGACAGGAGGGGAGATAGAGATCGATACCGATCCGACGATCGGAACGCCGGACGACGGTACGATGACCACGACCGGCGACGCGACGATCGGGACTCGGGTCGCAGAGACCACAGAGACCGCAGAGATTATGATAACCGGAATCGAGGTAGGGATCGAGGCGGAGACAGACGAAGATAGCAGCACTGCGGACATGGTTCTTGCATCCTTTCTTCTTTTTCGTCCACGACAACAACGAAATCACACCAGCAGAGCAGAGCAGAATACCCAGTCGCCGTTGTCCAGCTCACAGCCAGCACGGTCGACCACCAGATGTAGACACCCCTCAAAAAAGAGTACTTGAATTGACGCCGCCATTGCCACTGCCGCCCGCGTAAGGCTCGTGTTTCATGAAAAATCTCGTTGACCTGTCGAGATGCGGCCACGGCAACCTGCACGCAAGCATCTCGTTACATCTCTTGTTGGCCAGGAGTCCGGATGTGTGGGGGATGGGGGTTTCGGAGTTGGGGATAGAGAGGAATTCATCACCATCAGGACCGCGGGGCGTTTTTCTCTCACGTCGCACATGGCGAATGACCTGCTCGAAGCAGGACAGGTAATGTCTCAGTATTTCGCCGTTGCAAACTAACAAACATATCTCCCCGGGGGGCGCCCATTTCGACTTGCAGGAGCTGCAAGTAAGCGGCTCGGAAGTCAACCGCGGAAGTGGGGATCGGTGCACATCAGAGTGGCCCGCGGAGGGAAGCTACATTAGCCCGTCTGCCGTTTGGTGGTAGGTGGTAGCTGTCATCTGTCAGTTGTCATATCTTCAAGGTGCTTCTTGTGTGTTCCCCTTGGCGGCATCTAGACGGACGATGGGCCACGGACAGCCCATCTCTGGAACTCGCATGCAGGGCCGGGCATGCGTGTAACAACGGCTTCGACCTGTCAGAAGAGTCTCCGAATGCCTCGTCGTTCAGCTGGCCACATGGAGGGGGGGCATTTCGGGAGTTCCTACGACCAGGTTTGTTCGGGAGAGGATGGCTGATATCTTAAGCTCGAGGGCCTTCGTCACTTACATCCGACAAAGACTGATCCTTTTATCGTGGAGGGAATCTATCTTTAATGCCGACTGCAACCCCGTGGCAAAGGCGGCAGCGGCCAGCATGGCGGTCTCTCGAGCAGGTCTCGCAGCTCTCTCTTCCCCACCAAGGCAGCCCGTAACATCCAGTCGCTAATGTTGCACAGGATGATGGAAGTGACAGCATGTCGAGTCTCTCTGCAGAACACCTGCAATTCTTCCCAGGCCGGCCGGCAGGCAGGCATCGACGAGCCTGTGTAACGGCAACATTCCTCAGCAAGAGACATGAGGCAAAGCTCGTCAGCTGTGTTACTTTCCGGTCTTCACTTGTCGGGCGATGATAAGCTCCAGCCAGGCGGAGAAAGCCGATCGATTTCCTTTCCAGTCTGGCGGTCTGGCGGACGAAACCACAAAGTGATGTGTTCGTTGGCAGCATTGGCAGCATATCAAGGCCAAGCATATGGGCACACATGCAAAGGCCTGGATCCTGGACCTTACCTTATGCTCCATATCGTCCAACGGATAGTGGAGGCAGCCGGATCGGCTCTTACTCTGCGCCTCTTTGGTGCCTGGCCTGGTGGCTTTTCTCTTTGCTTCCTCCCACGCTGAACCGGCCTTATTTCCATCTGCCCCGGGCATGGCCGCTCTCGTTATGGGTTGTCAGATGACATTGTGTTCCTGGGAGCAGGCCCAATCGCTTACGGGACTTGTGCGCCGTTGCAACGGATACCTGCATGAAGAGACCGGGGCCGGCTCTGGCTGCGATTGACACCCCATGCAGCACCCCGAGGATGGCTGGCAAAAATTTCCGTTGACAGAGCCGGCCGTCGAAGCCATGTGGGTTACTGCCAGTTGCCTTCCCGTCATGAAAGCCAGGCACGACGCAAGGAAATATCCGGGCATGGGGGGTCAAGCAGAGGGGGGAAGGGAGGGGGAGCAAGGCGAAATGGATCTGCATTTGCAACAGTCTGATCGTCGTCAGGACGTCCTCACCTTGCTGGGCCACCATTGTGCATGATATCAGTCCTGACGCTGTACCACACCGCCAGCAGACTCCTCAGTCGACTTTCGATACGAACTGCCCTCCACGAGCCACATTCATCAGCGAGAGCGTCTTACTTCGGTGTGTCTTGGGAATGCGGCGCAGACTCTTATGAGGACTGGGTTTATCAGTAAGACCTACTGGTTCAAAATATAATGATGGAAGCGAGGCGAGGACGCTGTCTCATCTGTCGCGCGCACTGCTGGGGCAATCTGGCAATAAGCTCATGCGGAGCCACGAGTCTCGGTCGAGAGAGGGCCTGCAACCTCGCCCTCGTCCTTGCACTCCGTTGGACGACGACGGACCATCTCGGGCACCTGTGCTGCGACGGCTCCAGTCTGGCCTTGTCGCTCGCCAGCTCGATGATATGGCGGAGAAGCTTCTACACGGACCGCACGTAGCACCCCTGAGCAACGGGCGCTGTCATTACGGACGTTAGGGTTTCCCCTGAGGATGAACATGGTCCGTCGGCTTCGAGCATGGACATGCCATCTCAAGTCTTCTCCTGGTTCTTCAGCCTGGCAGAAGGAAGTGAATCCTTCGCGACGCCACTGTGGAAAGGCTCAATTCACTTAAAGCTCCTGCAGGACCATTTGTCTACCCCTGATTCAAATGCAAGAGATATCGGACGAGGTAGCATTGCATCCTCCTCCCTCCCTCCGCCATCACCGTGGCCGCCGTTCTTCCACGCCGGGATACTGACCGCCCTGGGGGTGGGGTCCCTCCTTCGCGGACGCAGTAGCAGCAGGCGGCAGATGCATACACACACACACACACACTGTGGAAAAGAAGCCTCGCAAAAGCTGTCAACGGATGTACGTGGACCTAGCCGCGCCTCAACGGCAACGCAGAAGCGGGAGCCACCCACACACACCTTTTTTCTTACGTGCCTCAGCCGCCCGCCCGCTGCCCGTTTGCTGCTATTCTTGGTCCCTGCCGTTGCTCAACCCCCGCGCCAGCGCGTGTCGTGTGTGCATCGAGCTGCTCCCGCCCCAGGGTTCTCGTTTCGTTGCTTTGTTCGTTCGTCCCAAGGCTGCGCGCTACAACAGTCCGGAAGTCCAACGTCCGTGGAGGCCCAACGGTTGCGCCAAGTTGGATCATCAGAGTGCAGGGCTTGAATTTGGAGTTGCAGCAACGACATCAATGGGGGCATACAGAGGGTGAGGGGGGGGCGAGGCGGCAGCCAAAAGACGCTGCACTACCACAACCGCAGCCTGCTTCGAGAATGACGGTGCGACGGAGATGGGCCTGTTTGGCAGCTTTCCCCTGGGGCCAAGTGGCCGTGTCCGCGGCCTCTGATGAGGTGAGGGTTAAGCGGCCCTCACGGCGGCCACATTCATGCAGTCCAATCGCCTAACGACAAACATCAGGTCCATACCAGCCTGGCCATTCCAAATGCGACTGGACTTTGGTATGTGCTCATGGTCTTGTCCGGCTGTAACATTGATTTCCTCACATATTTCTGCCAGCTGTTGCAAGTTTGTCTGAAGGGATTCTTCGCGGAAGCTGCCGGCTGGCAGAACTATTGAAGAGGTGCATTTCCCGGATTAGTCGATGCCAATGCAGATGACGACCGTTCCAGCATGGTACTTTCTCGATGTCAACTTCTTTTTCTGCCGAAATTTGACTGGGCATCTTTTCATCATACATATGTACGTGCGTTGGCGCCGAATGTTTGGCGAACGGCGCGAACGAACGGAGCAAGGAAAAAGCAAAAATATCTGCACATCATCCAACCCATCCAAGCAGCAGCAAATGGTTTTTCATTTTCTTCAGCAATTGGTTGGCGGTGTCACTTGAAAGCTGGGTGGCAGGGGCAAAGCAAGCAAGCCAAGCTAACACCTCTAGATGCTCTATGCTTTCGCTCTTGTCTTGCTTTTTCTTTAGAGACAGAGAGAGTGGTCGGTTTGACTTCGCACTCCTCTCGGCTCTTCCTGTCCACAATGCAAGCAAAAGCGAATCTGCCGCTGTTGCTTTCGCAGGGTGACACAGGGACCACCACACAGCGACACCCACCACAAGCGTATTCCATTGACGACGGCTTGCGTCACGTAACCTTCAGCTCTTGCAGCAGCAACAGCAGCAACAGCAGCAACAGCAGCGGCTTCTATCTCTGTCCGCTGCGCAGCGGCAGCAGAAGCACCTGGGCTGGCGTGCATCACATCACATCCAGAGTGTCACTTCACTTCGCCTTGCTGCCCGCCCCTCTCCGCACAGATACATGGCCGCGTTGATGGGGGACGCCGGCTTGCCCTCAGTGACGCATCGTGAGAGGGTTGGACAATCAGAGGTTTGCCCAGGTGGGACCGAGACCGCCGTTTTGCCCGAACGACGTTGGGGGAGACGCGCAAAGTGTTGTTGTTTCTTGTTTGCCCGTCGAAACACACCTTCTCTGGTGTCATTTGGGAAGGGCGCTTTTCCCATTTCAGGTGTTGCTATTTCTCAAAGCAGACATTTACCTGTGTTCCGTCAATTCTGTGATCCTCCTCTGCTGACGATTGTTGAGCCAGTGACATCAAGTGGTTGGGAGGAAGGAGGCAGTAGTTGCAGAAGTAACCAGCAGCAGCCAGGCTGGCTTCATGATACATGTACGTTCTTCTCCTCATTGTGGAAGCCTTCTCTCGAGCCAATACATCTCCAGCTCGCCGTCGGACGACTTGCACCGAGCGTTCGATGTCGCCGTTCGGTTTGTTACTACAACCAAACTCGGCAGTTCTTCAGCGAGCCGTGGACGTGTGGAGGACAATCAAACCATGGGCTTCTCTATTCCCACCTTCTCTCCCCTCGCCAGCCCGTTGTCTCGCCCCCAGCGGCAAGCCCATTGGATTTGCCCTGAAGATGGTGGCGATAAACGACGAGGTCTTTGCCTGCCTAGTCTGTCTCTCCTCCCAAGGGCTCACGAATATCGAGGAGCGTCTCATTGGATGCCGTCCCAAGTCCAAGTACGGCTGAGAAATAACAAGTCTCAAAAAGGTCTTAGACCACTTTCGTCTTGCGCCCAAGTACACATAGCCGCAACGCAAGATTCCTGGGTTCCAAATTGGCCCAGAACCCCCAGACCCTTCAATCCAAGATACGGTACAGATCGCCCGCTGCTGGCCCTACAGCTGCAGATCTACCCCTGATCCCTGCTCACCTCTCCTCTCCCAATCCTGCCCTGCCGCCCCGGACCTCCCCTCCTCTCCCCTCTCCACCCTTCCCTCCATGTCTTTCCCGTTTGCTCTTGTCTCTTTCTACAGGGCCCCCAGGCAGGGGTCACCGTACGTAAGTCAACGCTGAGAGGTCTGCAATGACGAGGGGGTTAGCGAGAGGCTCACCTTGGCCCTGCGTTCTCCTCATGGACCGACATGCTTGTTTGGCGTCCGTTAACAGCCGCGGCCTTGGGGGGCGTGTGCGTGGTGGTATTCCCTTCCCCCTTGATGCCTTGCTCAAATCTGCACCTTGCCGGGCTGTGTACCACCTTATCAACGTTTCGCTGTAAGAAGCACACACAAGAAGGAAAAAAAATTCTATTCTACACTACGTCCGTCCGGCTCGTTGCTGTGTGCGCTGCGCAGCGCAGCGTCTACATGGGGCAACACCACCCCCAAATGCCGTACCCAGGCTTGCACCTTGAACCCGTCCAATGACACCTGTCGTGGATTGTTGCTCCTGGTACCCATATGGGGGCGCGCCAGAGGAGGGATACGGGAGACGGAGGGTCACCCAACGACCGTCGAACGAACGAGGTAGAGGGGTGAGGGGTGGAGGGGGCGAGGGTAAAGTACCGCAGTGACTTGTCGCAATTTCGCAAGGATCTCTGTCTTGTCATATTCTCTCTCAGCGGAGAGAGAGTATCGAGATAGGGCCATAGATTTGATGTGATGAAGGAGGGTGCGGAGAGAAGATGCAAACACCAGCCAACACTCGCTCACTCACCCCCAGCAGTACCAAAAGAAAATACTCAAAGAAGACCGCGCGGGAGAGTCCGTGACCACCCTGGTGCGGCGGCGGGGATAGCTATAACATCGAACGCGGCTGCAGCTGCTTCTTGATTTCTCCTTCCTGAGTTCCCTCTCTTCCCTTTCTACTTTCGTTGATCTTATTCCCTCCCAAACATATCTACCTTTTTTTTTTGGTTTACACTGCCCCCGTGTGAAACATAAGATCAGCAAAAGTTCTTCACCACCTACTGAAGAACCAGAAAAGGCTGACACCGAACCGCCGCCTTCTCTCTTTCTTTAAAACATCCACGTCTGACAAGGAGGCGTGTTGAAGAAACCTCAACATCACCCACCCCCAGAAACTTGTTTCTTCTTCCTTGCCCTCCCCCTCCCCTCAGGTTCAGCCTCGACGCAGAAGTGGGAAGCGTGTGTAAATGTGTGTGTGAACAACATCGAACACCCCCATTTTACTGAAACGAGACGCTTTCACAACATTTCGAGGAGGGGTTGTCGTTCATTCGTCTACTTTTCCTCCGTCATCATCGACGACATACATCCAACACACAGTCCAGTCTTCGACAAGCGGTAATAAGGCAAAAGGCGAACAGCAACACCGCCTCCAGATCCCTCTCGCTTCCTGTAACAGGCCACCTCCTGTCCCTCCTCATCCAACCACGCCCCTCGGTTCTGTCACAGCCGCTTGCTTCCATAGAGCAGGCCTTGCCGAATCTCACCTGCCCCCTGAAGACACCATGGTCAGCCCGAGTTGCTACTCCGACGGAAGACGATATAGCCGCCTGGAGCCACCTTACGTCTACTCTGACCGCCAGCAACGATACTCGAGCACCTCCGAAGCGCGAACATCGACCATGACTGAACGAGAGCCCGAGACCGACACCCCGCCCCGCAAGCGCATTGCCGTTGCTGTAAGTATTGGTTCGATTCCTTTGAGCTCTGGGATAGGGGGTTTCCACTTGTCTATTGCTTCTTGATGTACTCGACCAAAGTTTCCTCTCCCCTTTCTTTCTCAAAAAGCAAGCATCCCGAAGTTGGGTTTCTTAGAGCTGGGAGACACAGAAAGAAGGGAGCTTGCATATTTCATCGCACCGAATGGGGGAAAAAGAAAGATCTGACAGATCTACAGTGCGGCCGGTGCCGGAAGCGCAAGATTCGCTGCAGCGGAGACGCCGGCAACGGAATGCCCTGCCAGAATTGCAAGGCCGCGGGTATCGACGCCTGCCACTTCCTCCGTGTAAGTCCTCTCTTCGCCCGATCACCAAACCCTCCATCACAACTAACCTCCTTTCAAGGTCGCCTCTCAAGAAGCACCCTGGGTCCAACCGTCAGACCCGGGCTTCTCCTACGAACTCAAGGCTGCACGAGCGTACCAGGCCGTGGGAGGCCACGCCCTCGCCGCCTCCCCGACGCACTACGCCTCCGAGATGCACGACGGCCTCCCCCGCGCTCCGCAGCACGGCGGATACCCCCCGAGCACCGCGGGCTACTCCTCCTACGGCACCACCGGCAAGTACTACTCCTCCATGCCTGCGAGCTGGACGAGCCCGGCCGCGTACCCCGCCGACGACGGCACCGGCGTCGACTACAGCGCCATGGGATACCCGTCCTACCCGTACCACAGCCAGGACGCCTCCTACCTCTACCGCATGACCGCCGCCAAAGCCCCCTCAAACGCGGATCTCTACGTCAACACGGACGGCACGGGCTACGGCTACAGCTCCTCCGGCGCGGCTCTCGTCCACCGCCCCGCCGCAGCAGGAGGCGTCTCCCCGGCCGACGCGCCCAACTTCTCCCTCTCCAACGTCGCCGCCTCCCTCCCTCACACCTCCAGCGGCGGCGACCGTCTGCTCCCGAACCCCTCGCGTCTGCCCACAGCCAACGTCCTCGCCTACCGCACCGACGGCTCCGCGGCCTCCTCCTCCTACGCGACCTCGACAAAGTCCACCGGCAGCGGCTCCTCCAACAACCCCTCCCCGACCAGCGCCGTCTCCGAGGTCACCACGAGCTACGACGCCTCCCCGGTCTCCGCCTACCCGCCCGCGCCGCACACCCTCCCGTCCACGACGCACCTCCACCACCACCACCACCACCAGCAAAAACACCGTCTATCCAACGCCACCGCCGCCGACATGGCCGGCTACCCCTCCTCCACAAGCAGCGCCGACTCCATCTTCACCCCGTCCGAGACCTCCCTGCGCACCCACGGCTCCGCCTCCGAGCTGAGCTACAAGTACTCCGACGCCTCCTCCACAGGCTCCTCCGGCCGCCGCGGCAGCGGCGAGACGTCCGCCTCCTCGGGCTCCTCCGGCGGCGGCGGCGGCTCGCTCGCCAACGGACAGACGTACACCGTCCCGACGCCCGGCTCCGCGATGTACGCCGCCCCCATGGGCCACTCGCGCCACCACGTCGGCGCCTACGCGCTCCTCTCGGACGACGTCGACCAGCAGCAGCACCCGCACTACGGACACCGCGAGCACCACCACCAGCATCAGCAACAGCACCCCTCGGGACGCCGGTCCGCCGGCAGCTTGTCTGCTTCCTGAGAGTCCACCCGCTTCGGCCGGAGCCTGTCTGGGACTCGAGATGGCGTATTTTGCGCAAATCAGTAAGGCAGGGGAGGGCCCTCCCCCGCCTCTGCGCCGCCAACCCGTATATTCTTGCATTGCTCTGTTTATTGAATCCAGCTATTTTCTGCATTTCTTTTGTTTGGTCTTCTTTTGTTCTTTCACCCACACCGACGCCCACCGGCCAGAGCCCCATCACCGTCACCGGCATCAGCGGCTGGTGCATTGCGTCTCCGATGATGGGACCGGTCAAAGCCTATCCGACCCTCCAGTCGAGAATACGGGCTTCTGTGGCTTGTTTTGAAAGATGCACTTTTTCTTCCCTCTCCCTGCTCGACCAACCCATGTCTACCGAAACGTTACGGTTGTCAGCCATGCATGCAGCTTCCTTCTGCATCCTCGGACTTTAGCAACACTCGCAACTGGGTTGGTTCCAATGCTGTTGGAGAGCAAGAGAGTGGCGCCGCCTCGCATCCTGCACCAATTCATCTACAAGAAACGTAACGTTCCGCATGACGACAACGACATACACACCATGTCCTTTGTGGCGTACCTGCCTCTCGTACATTGTCGAGTGGGCATCTCCAAGCCAAGAGCGTCGCGAGGGGGGGTTACTTACTTCCAACCCAACGCTCCGGGGCCGGGATGGACATGCAAGGGGCTCTGGGGGCCGGCGGCCGTTGCGTTTGAGACAAGGGGTTGGCGCCGACGAACTGCGACGTCGTCCAACACACAGCATGCAAGCCGGGCTTACTGCTCTCATGCGGCTACCCGACCCGGCGCGCCCGCGGTCCTTGACAAAAGGCCCCCCCGCCCAGTACCGTCCCGTTCCCGCCCTCCATCCCGTCCCTCTTCTGGCCCCAGGCAAGGGACGACCAACAATGTGCGCCGCGGGGCGGTGTTGTTGGAGTTTCCCCCCCTCTTTTCGTGTTTCCCCAAAGGAATCCTGAACACCCTCGTTGTTTTTCGACATGGCTGCTCTGCTTGAAGCCCTGGATCACGAAGCGAACGGAGGAGTTCACTGTCTGGACATTTCAATCCAACTTACCCGTCACTCCTTTTCGCATATTATCTCTATCTTTGGAATCTTGGCAGTGGGCGTATCTTTGGGGGCCGCCAATCCTGTCGTTCTTGGCTCACCATCTGTCTTTCACCAACTGCGTCTAATCTTACCGCGATTGGGATGTCCGACATCTGCAAGAGGCAAGGAACCACCGTGCCGAGTTTCATTCATCACCGGACCGGGTGCGATCTGGAAAAAAGTTGCTGCTGCACTTCTCACTTTTATGTCTTGGATTTCTGCTCTCTGCTGTTCTGATTGGCTTACACCTCGCTTGTTTTTACCAAGTCTGCGTCCGCGTCTGCGTCTGCCTTCACCACGTCGGTTGCGTTTCTGCTAGGAGTCTGCATCTCTGCCTTGGAATGGGGTTGCTTTTCTTTCTTCTTCCTTTTTGGGGCAATGTGTAATACCTTGCTGGTTGTATTCGGGAATCAGGGGATCACGAGGGAAAGCATCATCTGTTTTACCACAATGAGCTATCAACAAATCGGAGGGAAGGGGGCTACGGAATCACGGGGATCGGTGATACAGAAAAGAAAAATTGGCATGACTTATGTGGGCATTATCAATCACGGCACAACCCTGGGAAAGGGCGAGGATATGGGAGGGCGATAGGCGGGGCATGGGAGCGAAGGGATTTGGGTATTATGATGATTCCCGGGGCATCTTCTTTTTGGGTCTTTTTGTTTGGGGTTTTTCTCATTCTACTGCGGCGTTTTCGGTCTTGACAAATTGTCTTTCCGTTCCCTCCCCCCACACCGCGAAAAGGGGGTAGGGGTAAGCATCTCTTATCGAACCATACACATAGAGAACAACAGCACAGCGGTGTCTGTTTGTTTCTCGCGGGCAGAAAAGAATCATCTCGCCCTGTTCGCATCTCTTTTTCATATCCTCCCCTCTTCATGTATCCTGAGGCCATGGGCCTTGTCGGAACCTTAATATGGCTCTCAGGGGGTTTTCTGGTGGGCTGTCTGGTGTCAACAGAGAAAGGGAAAGAAAACACAGGTTCCCTGCTTGGAAGAGAGCAGGGGAATGAAAGCATCAGATAGACTTGCCCGGACCGGGCGTTGCCTTGCATAGAGGGCAGGAATTGAACTAATGACAATCATCTCTCGGAATGTGCCCTTTTGTGATTTTTGTTGCTCGCCTAAAATGATACTGGGTATGATGTTACTTCACCGTTGTCCATGTATGCGGTGAATCGCATGCGTTACTCTCTACAACTTTTCCTCCGCCCTCTCGTCAATCTCGCAAAACGCCTTGAACGTGATGAACTCGTCGTCGGCTTCACCTTCAGACTGTAGCACCACCTCCGCTGTTGACCCCACAAAGAACACATTGCCCTCGCTGATCTTCTCTACCTTTGGCCCAACAGCGATGGTGCCCTTGCCTGATGTGCAGATGATGATGCTGGGTCCTTCAAGGGGGTCGAAGGTAGCCTTGGAGCCGTCGCCCTTGAGCAGCGAGCGAACGACGCTGAACTCGTCGATGGGTGGGTCGTAGAGAATGACGGCGGAGCCGGAGCTGTAGGCGGTCCGGTTGAGTGTGGCGTAGGGGTACTCAGACGGCGACATCTTTTGCTCGTCGATGGGCGCGTAGTTGTAGGTTAGCATGTCGACTAGGGTGGGCACGTCCTTGAACTTTGGGGTGAAGCCGGCGCGGACGACGTTGTCGGAGGCGGCCATGCACTCGATGATGTCGCCGGAGAGGTAGGCGTGGATGTCGTCGGCGACGAGGAACATGGCCTCCCCTGGCTCCATCTTGACGTAGTTGAGGAAGAAGAGGACAAAGAGGCCGATGTCCGCGCCGAACTCGCCATGGCTACGAGTGATGAGTTCCGAGAGGGTCTCGCCGTCACTTGCGCCTGCGCCGCCGCCGGCGAAGCTGCTGCCTTCTGACTTGGCGAGCGACACCAGGCTCTCGGTCTGCTTCTGAATTTCCTCGGTGGTGGCGGAGAGGAGGGAGGCGAAGACGTGCTGGAGGGCGGTCTTGTTCTTCTCCTTGGTCTCGGCAGACTCGGTTTCCTCCTCGCCCTTGACGGTGTTGATGAACTCGTCGGCCTTGTCCTCCTTCACGAGGGCCTTGAGTGGAGGAACGGTGTTGAGGAAGTGGGAGATCTCGGCGAGTGGACGGAAGCCACAGAGACCCTCAAAAGGGGTGATGGCGATGGCCATCTCGGGCTTGTGGTTGTCATCGGGGTAGTTCTTGGGGTCGCGGGCGTGTAGTTGCTCGGCGAGTTTCTTGTTGGGGTGGGCCTGGATGGATAGCGCCTTGTTGATGGAGAGGACCTTGAAGAGGAAGGGCAGCTTGGAGCCGTATTTGGAGGACACAGGGGCGGAAAGCAGTTGTTGGTTTTCTTGAACCAGGTCGAGGAGGGTGCGCCCGGATTGGAGGTCTTTTGAGGGGTTTGAGGGGTGAGTGCCCATCCAGAGCTGGGGGTGTCAGCATACTTATGGGGGAAAGTTGAGGAATTCGTTGTCTTACCTCTGCGTATGGCTTGTCGGACTGGACAGTGAAGCCCTCAGCTGGCGTCGTGGCCGCAAAACGCGCGGCTGCCGAGTCCTCTCCCTTCTTGCCCCATTCGTAGGAGTTGACCCCGCATTGGAGCTTGAACAAGGGGACTTGCAGGACCATTATGAAAAAAGAGCTATGACAAGCTCGGAAACGAACAGAAAGGGGCAAAGCTCAGAGGACAGAGGAGAGGACGCGACGGCGATGTGGTGGTATTAAGGTTGCGCGTCCCTTTGCTCACCCCACCATAGATTTGACGTCAGGGAGAGCCTGGAGGGGACCCCGCAACGATCTGAACAACGCGTGGACTTTTGACAGGCCAGGCCCCTCCCTCTGGTGCTCCCTTTCCCCAAGGGATGATCAGCATGAGCCCGGTGAGCACGGGCCCCGGGGCAGTGATCGGGCCGCACGGTGCTCAGTGACCTTCTGAGGCGTGATTGGGCCATTATGACAGACAGCAGGAGCTGTCGGGCCCACTTCGGCAATTCGCGGCCACAAGCTGTCGCGTCGGGCGACCAATGAACCTCAAGCTGAGCGCATTGCCCGATACCGCCCGGCAATTCTGCCATCGACATCACCTCCGTACACCTTTGCGCGCGTCTATGCCATGGTCTCCAAACACCTGGCTGGGCCAAAAGCTTAATTCCTCGCCATCTTACAAGGCTCAAAAATGGGCTGATATTTCTGTGTGCATTTATTTTCTTGTATAGCATCTTGTTGCACTGAGATACCCTACCTGCTGCTATCTGTGAAGGAAGGCTCCTGCCTACCCGTGGACCTGCCTGTTTGACGCGACCCGACTTGCGCCGCCGGAGCTGCCCCTCCTTCCTGCCTTACCTGAGCTAAAGCAGCTCCTTCCTTGTAAGTTGCGACGGGTTGTCTTGCTCCTGCGAAGCTTTGTAGATGCAGTCCACCTCCATCCGTCCGGCTTCATCTCTCCATGGATACTCATTTGACATTAAGCCACACCCTTTCATCACCTTCTGCACCCATAGATCTACTGTCCAGCATTGTATCCCGAGACTAACGTCAAGATGCCGAGAAAGATTAAAGGAAAGGCACCGCAAAAGCCGCTTTCAGGCGAACGCCAGTCGAGCCTGAGCACCAGGAAGACGAACCCGCCTACCGCCGACGCCGGACCATCCCAAGTCGAGGCGAAAACAACCCAGGCGGAGGCGAAGCCAACACAGGCCAAGGCGAAAACGACCAAGGACAAGACGAAAGTATCTACGGGCGAGGCCTTTCCTCAGAAACCCGGTTAGAAGAAGGGTATCGCGAAGGATAAGAGACCTGGCCCGGCCTCTTCTCTTCAGGCCAAGATGTCGCAAAGAAACCGTAGTGGCCGTGGCTCGAACCGCAACAATGGCAGCGGCCACGGCGAAGAGATTCAGCTGTGGAATGACGCCAAGGACAAGTTTCAAGAGATTGTCACCGGTGTCAACCAGGAGAACGACAACCTAGCTGAGCTGATCAAGCTGGATAAGAAGGCGGCCAGTGCGAGCAAGGACGGCGGAAACCCCTCAGGCAACGATCTTAACAAGATGGAGCAGTTCTGTCGGTCCGGAGTTAAGCTCTCGGAAAACAACTCAAACAACATCAAGACCCTGGTCGAGCAGCTTAAGATTCTGAAGGCTGTGCAGCAGGCCAAGGAGCTTGCGGAGGCACCTGCAACGACTACCTCGTCATCTCGGACAGGCAGCTCAACACGGAACAGAGATGCTGCGGCCGCGGCGCTCTACGACTTTGATGGTGCTGGAGACTCGCCAGTACCCAGCCCCATTGGTGGCAGCTCACGCAAGTTTGGTGATCGGGGTAGCAACCGCGACAGCATGCCACCTAAGGCAGATAGTGTCGAGCCACAAGGTTCGACCGGCAGCAACACGGCGGGCTCGTCTTCGGGGGCCCTCGGATCAAATGCCGCGGCGGCTAGAAGCAAAATCTCGTTCTCGAAAGGAGACAAGGTAGCGTTCAAGCGCAAGAAGGACGAGCCTCAACAGGGTGAGGCGCCGTACGACTGGATATTGGGCGAGGTGGTTGGCATCATCGGCGAGGGCAAGAGCAGACGATACAAGTGCTTGGACGTGGAGCCGGAGGACAACGTCAAGCCGAAGGAGTACAAGACGTTTGCGTCGGGCATGATACCGATCCCGCCAGAGAACCAGACGCACAACCTCGCCAAGCTAGAGGCAGGCAAAATGGTCCTTGGCTTGTATCCGCAGACGACAGCATTTTACGCGGCGGATGTCGTCGGTACAGAGGCCGACGGAAAGACGGTCAACCTCAAGTTTCATGGCGAAAACGATTCATCGACTACGCATCAGGTGGAGAGGCGCTACGTGCTTGAGTACCGGCCATGAAAGCCAATTGAAGATATGCAGAGTCGCGGGTGCCAAATTAGCGGCGGATATTGAACGAAGTTGGGAAACAAGAGTTACAAGACATTATGGATTTAGTTTAGCGAAAGCCGTATGCAGGCGCTGGGTCTTGTTGAGAGGGGCGCATTGGGATTACCGAGATCAAACGAGATCAAATGGACCAGGGCGCTGTCTATGCGACTGATGGCTCACTAAACGAACAAACACTGGAGAGTCATGACATAGCGGGTCCGAAAGGAGTTTAAAGACCAGTTCTCAAGACAGGGTTGGCATAAAATAGGTAGCTGACAATGTCTATCCACAAGATATGATAAAGCGAGTCTAAAGAACTCCCAGAGAGCCCTCAGTTCCGCCGCAGCATTAACACAGTCCAAGTAGTCTGCTACTATGACCTCAGGTAGTCCGACACTTCGCCTCCTTGAGCGTAGGCGTTTGCAAAATTGACGCGGTGCGCCTTTTCTCCTTGAAGAAAGAACTCTCGAATCTTCTCGGGGCTCATTTCCGGCCTGAGACTCTTTAAATTGTCCTGGATACGTCTCATTCCCTCTCTCGCCCTTGCGCGGATGGCGTCAATATCAATTCCCACCAAGGCACCATCTCGTGTCAGAATCCGTCCGTCTGCCATGGGAAGATCAACATCTGCCGGGCATTCCCATCTGGATGTCGGTCTCGGTGGCAAGGGCGATTTTGCCTCCCGTCTTCGCGACGAGGCTCATCTCGTGATCTGCCAGGTTCGTGCAGTGGATGTACACATGCCCAGGCAGCATGTAGCCCATATCCGCGCGAACTTCCAGGTCACTCGTGAGGTTGGACGCAGGAACGGCGCTGGAGTGGGAGCAGCAGAGAAGCCCCAGCTCCTCGGCGAGCTTCAGCTCATCGCCCATCCAAGAGAACGGGGTCGTCCCCGACTGGCTCAGCTGCAGCGCTACGCGAACAAGCCCATCGTTCGCGCCTCTCTGCGCCATCTCTTTGACGTGGGCCAAACGAGCGCTCCAACCACGACGTCCCGCCGTGGTTTTGCCATACTGGTCTCCGCTCATGCCATAGCAGAAGAACGCGCGGATCTCAGAGTCCTCAAGCCCGCGCAGCTCCGCCTCCGCGTGCTCGGCCGAGTGGAACGACTCGCAGGTGTCCATGATGGTCGTCACGCCGCTCTCGATCGCCTCGAGGCAGCCGACTAGGGCGGACGTGTACATCTCCTCGACCCCGGTGGCCGGCAGCCAGCGGGTGTAGGTGTTGGACAGGAAGTGCCAGAGGTGCTGGTCCACGCCGATCCCGCGCGTCAGGCTCATGGACACGTGGCGGTAGGTGTCAACCATGCCGGTGATGACGACGCCCTCGGAGGCATCGATGATCTCGGCGTCTGCTGGCGCGGAGATGTCTTGCGCCCTGCCGACGGCTGTGATGATGCCGTCTTCGACTAGCACGGCGCCGTTGTCAAAGTCGCCAAGGGAGTCGTCTAGAGTGACCACGTGGCCGCCGGGGATGAGGTACTTTCCAGACTTGGTGAAGGGAAAGTAGGTAGTTGTTGATGTTAGGTTTCAAGAGTTGAGATGGGGAAGAGTCGTTTAGAAGAGAGAGGATGAGATGTTTTGCCGGATTCGGTGCATTAGAACATTCAACCTGCAAAGTTTTATATGCAATTGCCTTCACAGGCGAGGGCAAACATGATCATATTGCATCCTTGCTTGACACGCTTCTTTGGGACAGGTTCTGCTTGAACTCGCTCCTCGCGCGTCCGTCAACGCGAACGGAAAGTCGGCCATTACCAGTGGTATTTTCCCCGAAATACCGAGGCCGTCGATTTGCATCTAAATTCATTGACCATCGGAATTGCGGGGTTTCCATGCATTGTTTGCTATATGGGCCCCGTCACGATAGTTTCACGTGAGTGACCGACGTTGTAAGTCGTGTATTGCTAACGCGCAAATGGGCCAATTTATCGCAAAAGATGTCCAAGGTCCCTGGGAAGACACAATTCTATGGAAATTGAAGCTATACGAGAGAGAAACGTTTCTGATGAATATAGATCTTGCTTAGGAGATCTGGCGTGGCTCTTTTGGTCAGCATTTGCTGAGGTCTAACAGGCGATACTGGCCGTTTTGTCACTCGAGTGAGGTACGATTGCTTGGTGGAGGTCATTGCTGCTGGCCCGTGGGTGACACTGGTCCATGATTGTCGACCTACAGGGATCACTCTATAAGCCCCGACCTCATCTGTGGTCCAAGGATTGAATGAATTTCTATTTGAGGTGTAGACGAGGGCAATCTCTAGGCGTGGTGGATAGTTTGTAACCAGCCAATTCACATTTGCAGCCATAAATGGACCATAGTTTGATGAATCTCTGCCCTTCAATATCCATCACAGTCATGGCGATCATGTCATGGAAAAGAGTTGAGTCTCAATTACAGGTGTAAGCAACAAAACAACAAAAACCAACTAGTCTAAGTTATGAATACACAGCTTCTCGAAGCGCTAGTTCTGCGACTCCCGCATGGGTATAAGTGCCCCCGACCCCCCGACTGAACTTTAGTTTTCAGCCTCTGAAACATTTACGTAGCATTTGGCTGGTTTGGTCATGAAACTATCCACAGCGTCAAATGTTTGCAGATCCTCGGGTACTTGGCAGAGCTCCAGGTTCCATATCGTCAGGACCACAAGGATTCTAAACTCGATGTACGCCAACCGTCGCCCAAAGCAACCCCGCACGCCGTTGCTAAAGCTCATAAAAGGTCCAGCCTGGGGGTCAAATTCGTCGCCATTCGATCCCCGCTTCAGCCATCGCTCAGGTATGAACGATTCCGGGTTGACCTCCCACGAGCCACGAACATTCGGCCGAGATCTGGATGTCTCGCTTCGCAATGACTCGTCAACTTCGATGGGTGCTTGGGTGATGCCTGGACCGCACAACGGCATGAAAACCTCGGTTCCTTTAGGTACCCTATGACCCAATATCGTGGTTTCTACTTGTGCTTGTCGCACAACACCCATGATCGGCCCAGACAACCGCAAAGACTCTTCCATGACTGCCTCCAGGTACGGCACGTCGACTTTTGTGATTTCGGAAACCGAAGGTTGTCTTGATTGAGCAGCAGACTCGGCAAAGGCCGATCGCAAAGCTTGCCGAAGCTTCTGCTGGACATCTTGGTGAGCTGTCAGGTGCTTGATTGCCCATTGGAACGAGGTTGAGGTCGTCTCGTGTCCTGCACCAATGTAGCCGTACAGCTCGTCACGAAGTTGAGAAGTGTCAAAAGTGGGTGATCGACCGGCCTTCTTGGCAGCGTTCATCTCGCGCTGGATCATGTAGTCCAAAGCAGACCGGACCGGCTGGCCCCCTTCAAGCCGTTTGACAGCGAGAGAAACCTGGGTTTCTAACATGCGTTGTCTGATAACGTATGCCTCTTTCATGTGGCGTCGACGATTGTTGATTACATGGTACAGCCAAGGAGAGGGTGCTGTCAAAGACGCCCCGACAGCCTCCTGGTGAGCATGGTGCGAAACGAGGTCTTCATCAGGGGGTTGCTCGGGGAATTCTACTTCTCCGCTTGTATTTGGCTTTGCAGCATCCGTTTCGTGGATGATCTTGATGTAAGCTTCGGTTGTGTTCTCGGAATCTCCCTCGCCGAGGGCAACTTCTTTGATGATATCGAAAGTGGCCATGTTGATGTCTTTGTCGGCTTGAAAAGGCAGGCCGCTGGCCTTTTTTGCTTTCAACTTCCACAGCTCGATAAGCCTCAAAGTGTTGGAGTATATTGCTGGAGCAGATACCTTTGAGATTTCTGATTAGCCTTGGAAAAGGTCACTCACGTCTCACAGGTCTTACTTACGGTATTGAGAAAATTAGGGGTCATGAGATCTTTGACCAACTCCCTATTGGCCTTGAACTGAGCATCCCGAGTCCGCATCCCAATGTGATGGTTTCCGAGAACCCCGCGAAACGCAGCGAGGTTCCGCTCGCCATGATCGAATTCCTTGTTTCTTCGGAGAAGTATATGTTGAGCCTCGCGGAAGTCTGACAACAGAAGCATCGGCTGTGAGAGCGGAGCTACAAAAGCTTGGACGAGGGGGCTTTTATGCTTTGTGTTCTGCTGAAGGAACCAGGCGCGTGGTCTCTTGCCCTGCTCCTGCAACCTTTGCAACTCTGCCGCATCGGCAAGTATGGATTTCGCTGCGTCTTTGTTGAATGGTATGCCTGGAAGAGGTTTCGGTAGAGCCCACCGATAGAGGAGAAGAAGTAAGGAAACGCAGCCTACGACGGCAGCAGTCAAGACGCCCGTGGTCTCTGCGAGAGTGTAGGTCATGGTACGAAAGAGATGTAACACGGTAAGAACTGTGATGTGATCATTGTGCTTTGCAATTGCAGTTGCAATCCTTGAATATTTGACTTTGACATCCGGCCTGTAAGTCGGCGGGAATTTTCTCGCTCGGCCCCCTTTGGAAGTCACTGACTTCCGGTGAAAGCCGGCGAAGGCCGGCAAAGCCGATGTCCGTCTCCCTAGCTTTTCTTTCCAAGTCAGTAGACTTTGAACATTGACCATCTTCCCGTCCTTACAGTGCGTGGGTTTTCTCCGAGCCGCCGTAGTGAGCTATGCAAATGCCGGGGCATCTAAGTGGGGTTTAGAAAGCAAGGATTCAGATGTGCACAGGAGACAACCCGAAAATTCTTCTTCGCTTGATAGAATGCGATGGCCGAGACGGATGGGAAACTAGGATTTGGCGGGCGGTCTCAATGTCCGTCCCTTACATCCCTGCCAGAAAGAATGTGATGATAGTTCATTAGACTTAGGAAGAACCCCCCTAAAGGGCCAACCTGTTGCAGGTTTGTTCTCGTCAGTTACATAGGCAGCTACAGTCACCCTGTACGTAAGCGAGACTGATTCAAATGTCTAACTGACTCAAATCAGGCGATACAGCCTAGAGACGCCTACCACTTGCCAACGCATGTCTCCATGGTTGATGTAACCTGGGGCGTATCCGATCTACAAACCCTACATCCCGTCTTGCCAATGATGCCAAAGACGAAAGAAAGCATGACGCAGCTTTTCACGTGGGTTTGTGTGCTAAGATAGTTCACTGTACGTGTAGTCTTCGACGAACCACTGTAGGTGGGTGTGGCACACTACTCGGCCAAGAGTCAGTCGCAAGCCCGCCAAAGGATGAGGGTGCGTACATGTACACTACTCTAACTGCGAAACTTAGGCCTGTTTCCACGCAGTCGGTATCATTCTTACCCTCCCAAGGAGGCTTTCTCACAGGTCATCAGAAGTACGCATTGCGAGAGGGGATGTGTCTGGCCGAAATATACAATCTATCAAAATTCTCCATCGCGCAGGCTCGCCATAACTGTCTCGCGCCAGTAGGAAGTGGCGGCCAGTCCCGCCCCTGGTCCCAAGAGGATAGAACCAGTGGCCGACCCCAACGCAGCAAGCACTGCCTTCTTCGTTGTGATGAACCCCTCGGATCTCATCGTCCAGATGTTGTACCAAGAAAGGGCTACAGAGGCTAGGCCGAAGAGATCAAAATGTCTGGCCAAAGGTCCTGCAGAATTTTCCACAGAACCCGCAGCGTCCAATCTTGAATAAGCCATGCCAGCAACGCGGACTGCACCGCATAATCCTGCGACACAGGCAAACGTAAATTTCAGCGCAGGTACATCCTCTTGTCGGTACATTGCCACGAAATCTTCCCTTTCGTTGTACGACGGCTCCTTCGTGGCACTTGCAGGCTTTTCCTTTCCTGCAAGCTTTTGCAAAACTGCAGACATGCATTCTGTGAGAAGCGAGCACACGATAGGCGAAAACGCTACAAATGCTTCAGCCGCTTGTCGGATAAGAACGTTCCGAACCGGCAGAGCTGCAATAATGGCAGGCACTAGGAAGCCTGTGGCAACCGAGGGCAGGATTGACTTAGCATATCTTGGAGGAACATGTCTTCCGTAAAGAGTGCTGGACCCTTGAAGAACCATGCCTAAGCCTAACAGAGGAGTCACGGCGTCCGGACCAAAAGCTGTGGACGCGAGACCACCTACCGTCGGCCTGTAGAGAATGTCAGACAGGGTCCCAGGGTGTTGGGTTAGTTTACGTACCAGAGGAGAACAGAAAGCCTGTTACCTACGCGGTGCCCTTCGACGAGCCCTAGAGTGAGAGTGGATAACAGACCATCAACACGGAGGTGGGGGCTGTGGAATGGGCTTCGTCTCGAGGCGTCGTAAGGCGAGAGTCTTGCAGACGAACCGGCGGCAACAGCAGCCAAGAACAGCTTAGTCTGCGTCTGCATAACACCCCTGAACGTGGAGAAGTAGACCAGTCCCCCAGAGTGGTATAGCAGTGCCGCAAAAGACCCTGCAGAGAGGATTGTTGCCACTCTCAATGCGGCCCTCGCTGTTATGGGCTTTGCGGGGAGTTCGTCGTCGAAGGGAACAAGCCGAGCTCGCTTGGGCATTGTAAGTTTCTCGACTCGAGGGCCGGCTTTGAAGATCGGGAGTGCAACGTTGAGGAACCCGTCCTCTTTCAAAATAGGAACCAGGTACTGCGTTACAATTTTAGAGAAGGGCGATCTGCCCGTCAAAATCTGCTGGAGGTTGTGGCCTTCGGAGACCAACTTCTTCGCTCGGTGGTAACGGATTGCGTGAACTTGGGCGACGGCACCCTCCACCAAATCAGTGGAAAGTTGGTCGACATCCGGATACTTCTCAAGCAACTCGGCAATGGCATTTCCAAGAAGCGCGGCCGCTTCTATGGCGCCGTTGCCTCCCTGGCCGGAGACCGGGTCGATCTAGAACCAGGTTCGCTGTTAGTTTCGACATGCCTAAAGATTGGCTGACTCTACTGTCTGAGACGAACCTTGTGACTGGCGTCTCCAATGCACACGATGCGCTTGTAGTGCCAATTCTCGAACACATACTCCTCGAGAGGCACTAATGTGGCCATGATTTTGTTCTTGTAAATGTCGCCGAACGTCACCTCATCGTACAATCGATCCGACATGTGTGCCAGAGCCAGTTTCTCTGCGTCCTGCTTTGAGTATCTGGGGATGTCTTTGCCGCGCTTGATTTCGCCAACACCTTCGAAAAGGAACCAGTACGTGCGGTTGCCTGGCGCGTCGACGATGAGGTAACTCCAGCCGTCGTTATAGGCCGTTATCTGACGGCCTGCTGGCAGGTTTGCAGGTCGTTTGGATATGCCGAAAATGCATCTCGTATCAACGGGCACTCCTGAAAAGAAGCAGAAGGGGCTTGTTAGTGTTGCGCCAACGTTGCGAAAAGATCATGTTCTTGGATGGTGTTCTCTTTTCCCGGTGCGACAGGAAACCTAATAAACTTACTGGACTGCTCGTCGTGCGGGAAATACCCAGGAGTTTCTTTGATACCAATGCGCCACATCTCGCTTCTGACAGTGCTATGTATGCCGTCTGCACCGACAACGATGTCGCCCTCAAAGATTGAGCCGTCAGTGGTATGGACAGTGACTCCCTTTTCGGATAGGTCGATCTTGTTGACCCTCTTGGATGGGTTCACTTTGTTCTTCTGCTTGAGGTTGTCATAAAGAACTTGAAGGAGCATCTGTCTGTCGATGAAGATTGAGGGATACCCAGTGCTTTTCTGTCGTAAGCGAAATGGCCAAGGCAGTCATTCCCCTTGGATATTCTTGCTGGCGTGGGCTACATACCGTGCTTCCAGGTGGTGATTTACACCGCTGCTAGGTACAGTAGTGGCCTTTCCGTTCGCGTCACGGTAGCTCGCCTGTAGGTAAAAATCACCTGCAATCTCTCGGATGGGCTCATAACACTGGATCTGGTCGAGAATCCGGAACCCGTTTGGCAAAAGACCAATACTCGCTCCAACCTGGGGCGCGATTTCGGGGTATGCTTCAAGCAGAGTGAAGTCGACACCGAGCCTCTCCAAAATGTTTGCCAAAGTAAGGCCGGCAACGCTGCCACCAACAATGATTACTTTGAAGCCCATAGTCTTTTTGATGAGTGTTGGTGTCTTGATCGCTGTCTCTCGCGACGAAAACCAGACGAGAATTTTCAGAATCAAAGGAGACAGAAGCAGGTTGAGATGTACCCTTTGAGAAGACTCAGGCTTCGAACGGATCATATCACAGTAGAGAGATCAACTAAGACGTAGTTACTATGCATTATTCGGATTCATCTTCGCACCGAGTCGGCTACACTCGGTCACGACGGAGTATCGCGAGGCCGTCTCGATGTAAGGCTCGAGCATTTCATATCTTCAAAACAGTGGGCGCGAAGCCTGGCCAAGCCTGAGGGCCCTTTCCATTTCTGGAATCTGTTGCCGAGCTTTTCGGTATTTTCTCTCTTGGTAAACAGGATCTGCAAGGTTCGCCTGTAATCGTGGGCTTATGGAAGAGACCGAATATAATACCTGCTGACACATAGGTACGCAGTAGGCAGGCCGCGGGCCATCAAAATTGTGAAATGCTTCCGCAGGCCATTTATTTGGTGGGTTTACTCCGCGAGGGGTTTGGCATGTACTCGGGATTGGATGAACCGCTTGGAACATGAGACAAGTGACATTGAACCCAGCGAAGAGTTTACGTAGGTGTATCGCATTAATGGTGTATAGTTACCCCGCTTGGTAGAACTGCCATACTTGTGTCTTCCCGTAGAATGATCCGATAACTGAATACAAGCGGTGTCAGGGGTTATCATGGAACAGGAGTCATGGCCAGCTTGTACAGTTTTACCAAGGGTATTTCCTCCCCGCAGTTCCAAGCATGGACCAATCAATAAAGACCCAAAGGAAAGGTTTACAATTACTCGCAGTCTTACAGCCAGTATCGTTACTTAACGTGTGATCTTGTGTGAAACACACTGTACTGTTCCCCGACATTTACATAGCTCCAGCAAAGTCTTACTTCACAGCAGATGGATTCTCAGTACGTGGATGCGCCCTAGTCACACTTCCGATAATTATTCAAGGATTTGTTCCTTGTCCTTGCCATGTGATGCTGAAAATTGAAACACGATGTGATGTTAAGAGATGTGAACAAAGATTTGACTCCTAAGCGACCACCAATTCGTGGACTTCGCCCCATGCCATGATCCTCAAGACTGGCCGAGCCAAGGACCTTGTCGTGGTTCCTCCGCAGTGGTTCCTCGAACACAGGGACAAGGCCGGCAATCTGACCAAGTGCGTGGGAACACACCCCGGGAATACACTCCGGGAACACCCTACCGAGAACCCAGATCGAGAAGAATGATTCCAAACGCGCTCTTCGAAGAGGTACGAGCGGGGAAAGCCGGGGGCGATGGGTACAGCAACAGGGTCTTGTCGCCCCGTCCAGGCAGCCGATGTGTGTTCCGGTTGCCGCTGGTGGGGCACCATGCTCGCGACAGACGGAGAGCTCGGTCTCCGTGTTAGCTCGCGAGCACGGGCTTGAGGAATTTTGAACGAAAAGGAAGCAACTCCCCACCTCAATATCTGCATTTCTGAGTTTTCGCTGGTCCAAGTTTTCTTTTGGTTCTTAAGGAACTACTTAGACAAAATGGGAGTGGCCCCCCGCTTCACCCCGTTTGCTCTGAAGCTTTCGTCGGTCTACTTCTTAAGTTGTTGTTTTCAAAACGCTTGACCTAATTTTCAAGCATGTCTGTGGGCAAATCGTTCCATGGATCAGTTCGACTTCAAACCCCTTTGAGAAGTCCACTTAGGTGCTTACTTGGGACACCAATACGTGAAAACAAGATGGGTTCTCTTGGAGACGCCCGGTCACGAAAACCGAGACATTCCTCTCGTGGCGCAAGAGCGAAGCGTTGCCCGGTACTTCAGCAGGCTTCGGCCGAACAGGACTCTCTGTCGGCTGGTAAGAACTCCGTCTACCAGCAGACTAACCCATACCCTTCCGGCCAGCTGAACATTTCGGTATGCCGAGTGATTGGCGGCGCTTGAAGTGGACATGGCACTTCTGTACGGCCGATGGCTGTCTCAACGATATATGTGTTCGGCTTCGCAGAGAGAAAGAGGCGAATGGGAACAATGATGCGGGTGCACTTGAACAGCAGATTTGGGCAGAGTCTGCACCAAGTCATTCCATCAACTGCCTATCACCATTGGTTCTCTCAAATACAACTTCAGCTGGTCACTTCCTTGTTTGAGAGCTCGACGTATTGCTTGAGCTTCAAATGAAAGCGACCAGTAACCGATGTGAGAGGAGTATAGATCTTTGGTGACCTACCTACCTACATATCGGCGCCATTCAATAGTTGACGACTTCCCGCCGTCCACATCAATGGCACGGCCATGAGGGCCTCTAGACCTCCAAGAAGGTCTGCTATGGCCCATCTCGCTCGTCTTCCTACTTCCTATCTTGCCCTTTATCCTCTATTATCTCCTAACTCATGTTCATACTATCAAGGCAGGTTCCATCACAGAGCTTTGAAGAGGAACAAGATGTAATACCTTTCCGACTCATGCGATGTCTCCCCAAACGGTACAGTAATAGGGTTTGTCATCTCGAAGCGGTAGCAAGCCGGATAGTACTATGGAAAAGCTATCGCAAGTACCATAAACAACAAACGCTTACCATGTCTGCTAAGCCCTTGTTCTCGATGAATACAGCTCTGGAACATTCAGTCATCATCTTCATTGGAAGACATTTGAATACTCGGGCTTCCAGGAAGGTAGTCAGCTTGGTACTATCATGACCATAAGCATCATGTCCCTTTGCGTGTCGTACACCGAGTATAAATATGTCATTGCGTCTACAACAAGGTAGCTTTCAGCCACATGCAAGAGGCAACACAATCACATATCCAGATTTGCTACAAGATATCTCAACCATAATTTCGCAACATTTGCTGCGGTGATCTCATCCTCGAGCACAACTCAACTACAAGTATTCATAGCAACACTGGACCGGTAAGATGTACCGTTGTGCTTAACAGACGTCACCTCGACAAGCCAATCGATGATTGCAGTAAATCGAACTGCTGAAAGCTAACCCCATTGGAATTAATGACGGTGAAAGTTGAAGAATCGCATTCCACACGTGTGTTAGTGACGACACCGCTGCCATGGGCCACGATACTAGTACGTCATTGGTACATCGTCTGCCCCCTTGCGGCCCCTGGTGCAGCTTGCAAGGTCCTCCCTAAGAGGTAGACGGAGAATTCTTGGGCTGAAGAATTCGATGCCATGTTCTAGAACCATGACTGTTCGTTGCTAAATTGACCTGGAGGGTTGCCTCCCTGTGTTTGCGGCTCTGCATCACACGCATGTTCGTCCGACATGGCCACAAATTGAAACTGGATGACGATGAAACGGGCTTTGAGCAGACCATTTTTAAGAGAAGTAGTAAAGAAAAACATGAAACAATAAACAAAGCCTTGCTCGACCGTTAGAGGGTCTCCCATCAAACTACGACGCCACACGGTTCATTGTCATCAATCACGCGCATATGTCACGCCAACATGTCAGCCGTGAAGGACGGTTCGGAGACGGTTCTCAACGACTCGGAGGGAGGAGGGAGCCCAGAGCGAGCGTCGGGGATGTGCAGATGGCGCTAGGCCTAACAGAGAACAAGGGGTCAGGGGCCCCCTGTTTGTTTGGGTTCCACCGGGGGAGAGAGATCAGGTACCTGAGGGCGTTCATTGGTACGTTGTAATTTGCAACTTCTCCGTTTGGGCTGGAGCGGCAGCGGTGCCTGTGCAGCGGGCACCGCGTATTTTCGTACCTGAGTGAAATCTCCGGCCTGAGGAGCAATATTGCAGTCGATATTCATTCCGGCTAGACCCGATCTGGTGCTCATCCCACCGTGGGCCGTCACGCGCCACACCACTTGTTCTCTTTCGCGTAGAGCTTCTTTTGAGTTGATACCTGTCATGTCATGCATGTGTTGGGGGAAGGGTGTGGCGGTGGCTAGAGATGTTGTTCCAAAAGAGGCCTAGACGAGATCAATATCGATTCTTCCCCCGGGAAGAGGTGGATTGTCCGCGGACAGTGGTGGACTGGTGGGCAGTTCCTGAGGAGATGGGCAGAGGGGCCCCCACAGGCGCAGATGCGATAATGGCGAGGCTGCCGATGAACGAGATGAGGGGAGAAAGGGTTTGGAGAGGTTGGTTGATGGACGGGACGGCCAGATGGTGATGTCCGTTGCCCAATGCCCTCCCTCGCCTGGTGATCAGTCGTAATGAGCGAGGTCGTGTTGCGCCCTGAAGAAGAGGATCCAGCTCTGCGACCCTTACTGGAACTGGAAATGCCCCTGAACCATCTCAACCTGCGTGGAAAGAAAGGGAAGAAAAAAAGAACAGTCAGCCTCAAAGTTCAACGGTCGAGCTGTGTGCAGTGTCTTCGCAAGAGACAGACAGTGTCACAGTGGTTGAATGAATGAAACGCATGGATAACCCCCAAAGTCGATCAATCCAACCAAAGGCATCTCTAGACGGGCCGCAGGCAAACAACGCTCGGCTGCACACCTCTTTCTCTGCTCACCTTCGTTTCGGAAGACGGGAGCATTAATTTGGGCCCAAATATAGCTGCCAATTGGCCCGTTTATGATACGTGCGCCTTGGCTTTGCATCTGCGCCTGCACCGCACCCCCTGGCAGAGGTCACAAGCCTTTACGGATACACTTATGTTGGGTTAGGTAGGGACTGCACTGCTACCAAGACGCCCGAGCGACAGCCCAACAGAGCCAGAGCCGGCTACGTACAGTGAATTGGATTGGACCGGAGACCTGACGTGTGTGAAAGTGTGAAAGTGTGGACGCGTGGGTGCGAGTGTGACACTGAGGAAAGTGCGGCGACGACGGGCGGTCCTGCTGCTCCATTTCGACCCCAACCTCCGATCCCCGTCCCCGACTCGGCAAACACCTAGCAACACATCGCAAACTAAGGTTGCTTTTTTTTTTCTTTGCAGCCGCGATAGCTTCTCTCCGTTACACATACCGCCTCAACCCTTCCACTCCTTCTTTATCCCCCTCAAACACCGACAACCGCACAATCCGAGTGCGCGCGCGACCACGATTCCCAGGCGATCAATTGCCCGTCCCGACCTTGCCAGAAAAAACACAGGAGCCATCCGTCATACGTTGCGACGCCCGTCCCCTTTCCCAAAACCACTCGAGCCTCAACCAACCCACATCACGCCAGTTCGACAACCGCCGACTCTCTCCAACCCTCCGGCCGTCTGACGAACTCCGAATCCACGACACACGCACAACCGACCGTCACAATGGGTGGCCAACTCTCAAAGATGATGGGCAAGATCTTCGGATCCAAGGAGATGCGCCTGCTCATGCTGGGTCTCGATGCCGCCGGAAAGACCACCATCCTGTACAAGCTCAAGCTCGGCCAGGACGTCACCACCATCCCCACCGTCGGCTTCAACGTCGAGACCGTCACCTACAAGAACGTCAAGTTCAACGTCTGGGACGTCGGTGGTCAGGACAAGATCCGTCCCCTCTGGAGACATTACTTTAGCGGTGAGTCCCCCTCCTGCCTGCCTGCTTTGCCCAACTGTCTCTCGCGAACTGCGCTAACGGCCCCTATCCTACAGGAACTCAGGGTCTCATCTTCGTCATTGACTCCTCCGACCGCGCGAGAATCGAGGAGGCCAAGTCCGAGCTGCACAGAATCATCAACGACCGTGAAATGAAGGACAGCTTGCTGCTGGTGTTCGCGAACAAGCAGGATATCAACGGAGGTGAGTTCAGAGACGCACGTCCCCACTGGGTATCGAGAACGCGCAGACTGACCACATCACCACACAGCCATGAAGCCGCAAGAAGTCACCGAGGCCCTCCAGCTGTCCAAGTTAAAAGACAAGGTCTGGTACGTCGTGCCCAGTTGCGCGACGACCGGAGAGGGCCTCCTCGAGGGTCTCGCCTGGCTGTCTAACAACGTCAAGGCGCCCCCCGCTCCGGCCAAGAAGTAAACGACGAGTCACGACCCGAAACACCTCATCCAATCCGCCATCCGATTCCTCCTTTTTGACGAACGAAACTTGCCATCGCCTACTACTCCGCCACCAGTCCTGACCAAACAAAACCTGTCCCCAATCTCCTCGCCATTTCCGACTCCGCACGCCACTTCAGAATGCATGTCGAGGCATCGACCGTCCCTGGCCCAAGCCCCGTCGAGGGCGGAAACCGTGCCATATATCCTCATTCGCCCCCTTCCTTCGCGGCTCGGGCGACGGACGCAGGGAAAGATGCCCTCAGCGAGTAGCGCGCAGCTGACTGAGTCCACGCTGGGAGACACAGGCGGGCTCGGGGGCTTACGCATCCTATGCTCGGCAGCGGCGGATCATCCCATCACCACCGCCAACCACCACCAGTCCCGCAATGGACTTTTTTAAACCAAAAACACTCTTCATGTTACGCTTTTAAGTATCCAAGGGAGACCGGAGAGGGAAGAAAGCACGGGAAAAAGGGGCGGACATTCACCATCATGCGCTTGTTCTTGGGGGTTGCTCTTGTGTTCTTCTTTTTTTAACAAACTTCTTTCTATTCCATGTTGTGTGTTCTGAAATACCCGAGCTTTTTAGAAGGCGAGAAAAGAACGTGGTCCTCTTTTTACCTTTTTTTTATTAACTGTCACTTTTTTTATTTGTTTTCAGGGGAGACGAGGGCCAAACGGGTAGTATTCATTCTTCCCCCTTTCTATAGTTGTATTGAAATGATGTACAAGATTGTCTGGAAACACCGCCCTTCCTCTTCCTCGTCCCTGTGTTGCTGTGGGAGGAAATGGAAGGATCCGGTCGCGACATGCATGCAACGTGTGTGCTCTCGGTCTATGGTCATAACATCGTAGCCCAGCCGGCTGGGCTGTGCAGGTGCGAATCTGGGTTTCCCCCTTTCATCAGGGAGGCGGGCCGACTCTTTTACGAGGGAGGGCCGATTCACGGATCTTACAAAAAACAGAAATAGGAGAAGGGCCGAACGAACGGTGGCGTCGACGCTTTGACGATACAGGACGCCGCCATCGGTCGCGCCGCGGCGGATTCCCTCGTGGGCAAAAGGGTCGTTTGCTGCCAACGGCGAACTGGCTCCATCACGGGTCCTGCCGAGGCTTTTCGTTTCTATCGCTCGGCGCGCGCGGACGACGTGGCTGACGGCGACGGGGCTAGCCGCTCAGACGTTTTTTGTTTTGTTGGTTCAGGGGTGTGAGTGACGGTTCATCCGGCGATGAGGATTCCCACGAGACCGGCCACCGCCGCCGCGGCACCGAGCCCGAAGTTCCTCGGCGCAGCGGCAGCGGCAGCGTTGACGGCGGCGTTGGCGGGCGCGACCATGATGGGCCGGTGCCAGCCGCAGTGGCTCGACGTGCCGCGCGTTGCGCAGGACCAGTAGGTGGTCTGGTAGTAGCCCATCTCGGCGAGGTTCGGCTCCGGGCGCGGGGTGACGCCGGGGGCCGGGGGGATGAGGGAGGCGTAGTCGCGGGGCCCGTCGGAGGTGGGCGTCTCTGCGGCGGCGGCGGCGATTGCGACGCCCGCGACTGCGGCTGGGGCCTCGGAGGCGGAGGAGGGGGAGGGTTTCTTGTGCAGGCGCGCGGGGCCGAGGCGGAGGGGGCGTCGGGAGCAGGGGGCGGTTGTGTTTGAGGCGGAGGAGGCGGAGGAGGAGGAGTTGGAGGGGACGGGGAGGAGGGTGTAGATTGGCGACGGGGTCGGGTCTGTTTCTTCGTCTGAGGGGGCGGAGGGAGCGTCGGTGGGACGGAAAGGACGCGGCGGGGGGCGGGTGAGGGAGACGTTTGTGGGGAGGGACATTGTGCAGGGCGTTGGCGAGGCGGGCGTCGCGGGGAGGGCGGTGGCAGAGGTTGCGAAGAGGATCAGGAGGAATGAGAGGGGATGCATGGCTTGGTTTAGTTTTGTGTGATTGCGGAGTTGAAGGTTAGATGGGTGATGGAAGTGAGTCCGGCTCGGCTTATAAGAAGTGAAGATATCTCGCAGAGACAAAAGACGAAGATGTGGAAGAGAATCGAAGTTCGCGAACAATTGAGGCACGACGACAAGGAGGGAGAAGAAGAATGGGAAAGGACAAGGGGATCATTGTGCCCCTTTATCATCTTGACTCACATGGTCACCGATCAATGAGAACAGCACAAATAGGGGGTTTAGAGAAAGCGTGACGTGCAAACCGATCAACCGCCGTGTAAGCATGCAGGAGTCAGTCACATACTCCCCCATCATCGTCGCGTTCCAGGACGCAGCGTGACATGCACAATGTTTGCTCAAATGTTTCTGTTTCCAGATTTTCTCCTACTTGGTCTCTTTTGAATTGTTTGGTGACTGCAAGGGTGGCAGTTCTGTTGCAGCATCCAACGTGGGCAAATGTCTGAGGTTGTGGGAGGCACTTTTTGGGTGATTGGTGTTGTTTGGAGAGGTAGACGTTTGGAGAGGTCGTGAGGGGGCCGGGATGATTGGGTGTCAGCTTGCGGTGGGTGTTCATGGTGGAGGGGCGGATTTATTAGTGCTGCTACTCTGTAAAAACCACGGGATTTTGAGAATTTTGGAGAGAACTTCGAGTTTGGAGACGGGCACGGGGGAGCTAATGCAGTGAGATTGAGCTTGTGCCTGATTATTATCCGGAGTGCCGCAGGTTGGCTAATACCCGGACTGTGCCACCAGCCTACCGCCGCCGATTCGGCCCCACCACCGAAAGACCGGCGGCCTCCGATCCGTGCTTGACTGCGGAGACACCCCGGCCGCCTGATCCTATTGCCCGGCAAGCACCCGGAACACGGGGTACTCATCCCCCTCCTCCAAGTTAATCACATTGTACCGCGCCAAGCTCGCGTTGTTCTCCGGCTCCAGCAGCACAAACGCAAACGCCGCGTTCTTCTGCCGCGTGCTCACGCGGAAGCCGCCCTTCGGCACCCTCACCGTCCTACGGGTCGTGGACGTGGTGATAGCACTCTCAACAACGCCCTCGTTCTTGGAACTCGCGAGGGTGACGCTCTCCGCAGTGAGGACCTCCGCCTCCCCTACAAAGTCCTCCTCCAGCACCGCCACCTCCACGCCCAGGGCGCGCAGCTTGTCCGCGACAGCGGCCCACGCGCGGGGGAAGACGTACGCTGCGGGGCGGGCGCGGACGAGGTCTGCCTCTGTGGGCGTGCTGTTGCGGAATTGCACGGGGACGTGGACGAGCGTGCCGTTGCGGGCGTCGATGAAGGGCCATGTTGTGTTTGTGGTCCGCGCGTGGTCGGTGACGATGATGGCCTCGGTACCGGTGGTGAATTCCTGCCGTGCGGTTTCGATGGTGCTGTAGACCTCTTCGGCGTTGTCGACGGCGCGGTCTGGAGAAGGCTCTCGACTGCAAGTAATCCTGCGGCGACACGCCGTTGGAAGTGCTGGTCCGCGAGCCTGATGCCCCGCGTCTCCGTGAGGAAAGACACCGTCTGCAGGAGTCCGGCGGAATTATGCCCCGCGCGGGAGACGGAGCTCGGCTCCGTGAGGACGGGGAGGTCGGAGCCGCCGCCGGCTGTGAAGTACGCGCTAGTCCGCAATCCATGGCTCCGTACCGTTCCCTGGATCGCACGCAGGAAGAGGCCTTCGCCAAGGGCACGGATGGCCGGGTGGATGTTGGGGTTCTTGACATGCGAGACTTGAACGTCCTGCGCCTTGAGCCACTGCCCCTGCGCGCCGAGCCGCTGGCTGGCGGTGTACTCGTGCGCGTCGAGGAAGATGTGCGGGTCGAACGCCGACAAGAGAGTCTTGACGTCGCGGGTCTGCTGGCGCTGGAGGAGGGCGTGGTCGCGGTTCGGGTCGTGGTTTGACGCGAGCCCGCGCTGGAAGTAGGCCACGCCGTCGGGGTTATACCGCGGCAAGACGAGTACGTCGGCCTTTTCGAGGACGGAGGTCGTCCATGTGGTGTTAGAGGCAAGCTTGGCGAGGAGAGCGAGGATGGCTTGGTCGCCGGCGGGTTCGTTGCCGTGGACGCCTCCCTGGAGCCAGATGCGGAGCTTGGGCGTTGGGGCAGACGACGGGATGGAGAGGTTGAGGTGGGGGATTGAACGGTCGTCTTCCGAGGTGAAGGGGGCGTGGTAAGTGGCCCAAGAGTGTTGATCCGCGATGTCTTTCAGGAAGGATTCTGACCGATTGGCGTGTTAGCAAATGTCCTCCTCCAAAGCTTTGCGCGGTCACGGACCTAACGTTGCTTGCGACGTAGGACCAGAAGCTCCGTTGGTCCATCCCTCGGGGATGCTATCTTCATTCGCGAACGCAGGCGAGAGCAGCTCGACGCCCTCTACGTCGGGAAAGAGCCTGGAGACAAGCTCGCTGTCTTTGGAGACCGGAACTTGGTTATCTGCGTACTTTGTCTGCGCCGATGTGAGGATTGCTTGGAGCAGCCCCACGGCTACACTTTTG
This sequence comes from Colletotrichum sp. SAR11_59, assembly GCA_025328345.1. NCBI lineage: Eukaryota > Fungi > Ascomycota > Sordariomycetes > Glomerellales > Glomerellaceae > Colletotrichum > Colletotrichum sp. SAR11_59. The sequence goes on along the minus strand of JAKMXC010000011.1, from coordinate 207,010 downwards.
AAGATACGCATGTCGCGAAAAGAACACGAAGCTCAATGATGGCTTGGACTCGTCCCGGTTCCGGTGAGAGATAACGGTCTCAACTCCAAAATCGTCCTTCCTGGGGCGGACTTCATTTATACGCCAAACCCCCTCGTGAAGACTGTATTCGGTGGAGCTGTTATTCTCACGCAATCTCCCCAAAATCCCGGGTGTCCAGATTCTGTAGAATTGAAAATGAGCATTCTAATCGCTCGAGTAGGATGATGATGCAAGGCGTCCCCGCCATAGCGTTAATCATCGCGCCGTGGCACGCATGGCATTGCAACCTCTTGGCGAACAGCTATTTACCGCACCGGGAAGGTGATGCTGTGCTCTCCGTGGGTTTGAAGCGGGGAGAATGCGGAGGGAGAACTGGTGCGGATTCATCACGGTGAGTAATATTGATTGATAATAAGAGACCTTTTGTGGTTGCAGCGGCCTAAGTGGGCACTTGGCGATATGATAGCATCTGCACCTTCGTCATGCAATCATAGCACCGAATCGCTAGTCGTTCTTAGCTAATGCTCTGTCACAAACTTATTGGTAGCAGCCTTGAAATATTTGACAGCTTCTGTTCCATTGCTACTAAAGAAGTACCTCGTCAGGTACGGGTATTGATGCTCTCATCATCTGTGGAGCAAATGCAAAGTATTAATACATACAATCAGACTATCCAGTAACGCCTAAACCAGACCCAGTCTCAACTGCCACGAGCCGTCCTCAACTTCTTCTAGAACCTCGTCATAGACTTGCGTTGCCCTCGAGACTTGGTATTCGTTCTAGCCGGCATGGAGCTGGGCGGGATCGACCTCCTTCCGGCTGCCGCACTGGCTGTTGTTCTCGCCGGCGGCATGCTCTTCGCCCGGGACGGCTTGTTCTTCTTCACCCAGCCAGACCCATGCGGTAGACTACTGCTTTTCTCCTGGTAGTCGTCATCAATCTCGTCTTCAGCATAATCCTCTTCTACGGGCGGTTCGGGCGAGGATGACACCGAGATAACCTGGGAACCATCCGGAATGACAAACGGAGAGCTGTGGCGCTTGCGCTTCGTAAATCGAATAAAAGGCTTCTTTGGCTTAACATCCTGAGACTCGCTGAAAGATGATGGTGCCGTCTTGGGCATCGGCCTCATTTCGGGTAAGTCGGGCGATCTAGACGGAGCTGGCTGACTTGAATTGGGAAAGAGCTGCTTGCGGGTGCCCCTCAAGGCCTGCGGCGACTCGTCGTCCTCATCTTCTTCGTCATCCTCATCCTCTTCGTCGTCCTCGTTTTCTTCACTATCCTCATCTTCTTCATCATCCTCGTCCCCTTCTTCATCAATGCGTCGCATGGCAGCCTCGTAATCTGTGTCGAGCTTCACGATTGACTTGCGGGATTTGATGTCCGAGAATACTTGTGACTTGGAGGGACTTTCCGTGTTCTGTGTGCTTGGTTGCGTGGCCTCGAGAAAGATGTCTTCCAATGACGGGAAGGACTCGGTTGTGCCTGGATCAACAGGCGACTTGTTCTGCCGAGGGGGCGTCTGGACATTCGCCTTGGGTGTGGAGGCTCCCAAGATTGGTGAACCATCGCCAGTGTCGTTCATTGGAACATCGTCGCCACCTGTATGGAAACTGAAGTCATCGTCTGGTTGTCGCCCGCTGCGGACGCTAGTCGCAGAGGAGGGTGGTGGGATGGAGTCGCTTTGGGGAGGGACCGGTGTGGTATCCTTTACGGAGCTCCCCTCGGGTACAGGAGCCTCGGACGATCGGCTGTTGGCTGCCTCCGACATTTCCATAAGTTGGCGAGTAGGACTGCTTGTTTTGCGTTGCAAGACAGACGGGGAAAGGTCTTTACGGAAACCCGCTTCCTCGATCATCAGACTGATTTCATGACGGCGATCCGAAGAGATTGAGAATGCAGTAGGGGCTTGGCTGGTTCCCGACTCCTGAGATTCCTCCGTTTCAACAATGACATTCTTGACTTTCGCTTGTGCACTCGCTTTGGGTGTCGCCACGTCGTCTTCATCAGCTTCGTCTTCAATAGAATCTGCTGGCTGTGCATCGTCAACTGGTGGCTCAGGGTTTGAGGTCGATTGATCCTGTTCCGAAGTGTCGACGACCATCTCATCATGCTCAGCAACGACCTGAGACTGTCCATCACCCGTATTAGCCTTGGCCTGATCATCCTCTGCATCGATTTTTGACTGACTTCCATCTTCATCCGCCTCGGGCGGGCTGGCGTTCTTTCCAGGGAACTGAGAAGGCTGGCTCTGGGTGTCGTAAACGGTTTCGTGAATGACGCTGTCAGTGGGGCCACTCGACTCTTCGTTGACGACTGGCATCTGCTTGTCGTCCAGAGGGTCTTGAAGAATCTTGGGCTCAATCAGCTCCGCAAATGTGATCTTGCGGTATCCGTCATCGAAACCAGACTCGTCATCGTCCTCATCGTCGTCTGGGGCCTCAAAACGGTCATACACCCGCTTGCCGGTGCTTTCATCGTAGACCTTCTCTGTTCGATCATGATCCCGGTCTCGTTGAGCCAGCAAGAACTCAAAGTCGGTGGCATCCTCGTCGAAGACTCTGACCAAAATACCAGTGACGTTGATAACTTCGGGTTGCCAATTGGTTTGAGTCGACAAAACCCATTGCTTCCACGTGATAACCATGCCCGCCTTGGCCGCACCTGGCCGAAGCTCCGGAAGTGTGGTCAGGTCATCCGGCAATGAGGGCAGATCCTCGACATCCGTCATCTGGCTCTCCTCAGGTCGGGGCTTTGGCGCGGCCGGTTCCTCGACCGGATCGTCGTAGTTCAGCGTTGTGTCTCCTTCCTCAACCCCTTCCGAGAAGGTCATGATGCTGTCATCGCCCTCTACCCGACGCTTCTTCGACGATTGAGAGTCCCCGTCGTCATAAAATTGAGCTTGATTGCGCTGTACGCGCTTACGTTTGCCCCCGCGCTTATTCTTCGAACCAAACCATTCCTCCACTTGCTGTTGGGGGTCCCACCGCTGGACAAAAGGAAATGGCGGTTCCGAGAGCTCGACACCCTCGTGGCAGCATTCTACGGCTCGGTAAGCGATTTTCTCGCGCCAGGCTTCGGGATCTTCCTCTACCGATTCTTGAGTCTGGGCGGATTCGCCAGACTGCGATGCTTCCGTCAGACGTGCATTGGTGTGCGGTCGCACGCCTTTCATCAGTTCTTGCCTGATCTTGTCCTCATCGGCCTTGGTCTTTGGGTTCTTGAGACCCAAGGAACCCATCAGCATGCGCCTCGCAGCGCCAACATTGGGCTTCATGCGACGCTGGGCAGATTCCTCTTGAGTAGAGGGGCTATGAGAAGCCTCAGCGTGCTCAACTTGCGAGGAGTCTTGAGGAGCGGAATCTGGGATTTCGGGCGACTTCTCTTGGCTCTGAGACTCCTCAGGCGCATCTGATACGAAGGCCTCGAGCAACGCCTTCTTCCTTGCCAAAAGGGCTGCAATGTCATCTGGAGTCTCGGGGGCTGTCATCTGGGAGGGCTCTCTGCTGATCGGTCCTGATACTGAGCTGCCCTGGGCCGCGGACTGCTTGGCAAGTTTTCGCCTCGCGTTTCTCTTCTGAGTTTTAGTCAGGCCTTGGCCGGGCGGGACAGTTGGCGTGTGGACAACTGGGGCGACCGCAGGAGTTGCCTTGGTTGGCTCTGGGGTTATGACGGGCTGCAAAGTCTGATACTGCTTGCTCAAAGTTGTAGCAGGTATTTCTTCAGGTCTGGAGTCGGAGTCGGAGTCTGAGTCCGAACTGGAATCGTCGCTGCTGCTTTCCTCGTCAGACTCTGAAGAATCGGACGGCGAGTCTGACGAAGAGTCAGATGACGAGCCCGATGATGAGTCCATATCCACGTCGGCAGGTGCACCTTCAGAGGACCGCCTGTCTGCGACAGCCCTTGAACCATCACTGTCAGAGTCTGAACCAGACTCTTCAGGTATATCCTGGTTGGTAGCCTCTGAATTATCGTCCGATACGGGTGCTTCGTCTCCAGACTCGCTAGAGTCATCGGAGGAAGAGTCTTCTGAGCCTTTGTCCAGGTCATCCATCTCTTGATCAGAATCCGACTCGGACGCTACCGCACTCGATTCAGAGCTGGATTCGGAGTCAGACGACTCGGAGGACAGCTCGTCCTTTCCATCGTTTGAATCAGGATGAGTGTTGTGGTTGAGGGTCTCAGATGCCTCGTCGCTGTCGTCATTCAGCTCGTTGCCCAGGTGCTCCTCAAGCTCGTTCGCTGCGCTGTCAGAGTCTTCCTCAGAACTCAATTCTCTGAGCACCAGTTCACGTCCCTCGGTGCGGTCGCTATGCCGAATGGGGCTGCTAGACAGGCTTCTCTCCTGGCGTTCCAGCATCTGACGAATACCAAGTTGTGCGCTGAACTTCTTCGAAAGCTTACGGTATGCTCTTTCCGGGTCCGAGTCGCACCTGAGCAACGTTGGCTCGACGATGGCGAAGGGTGCAGTGGGGAACGCAGCTCTCAAAGCTATGATCTTGTCCAGAAAGTCCATGCCTGTGGACGTCCTGGTTGCAGACCTGACCAAAGCGTTGTTGGCCGATGCCACAGGGGATGCGCGACGGGGCGGGGTTGAATGTAAGGTCTCCCGCGATCCGCTCGATGCCCTCTTGCCACGAATGCTGCGCAACTCCTCGAGGAGGTCACCTTCTCTAACGGCGGCGTTGTCCTCGCTGATGAGACGCAGCTCCTCTCGTATGTCATCGTCCTCGCTGCCCATGTCCTCATCGTCGTCGCCATCTGCGCCGGGCTCGAATTCGTCGTCACCTTCTTCATCTCCGTCCGATTCGGCGTCGTAGAAGCGGGCGCGAAGCTTGACGCTCGAAGGGTCTTGATGGGCTCTCGTCGACGAATCGTACTCGATCATGGGAAGCTCTGTATCATTGCTGGTCTCCGATGGGGAATCGGTTTCGTCATCGCTGCTGTAGGTGATGCGAGCCTTCTTCCTGGGCGGAAGGGCCACGTTCGGTCGATCGCGGGGGGCCTTGAGCCATGAGCGTCCGTAGGCGAGGCCGTCCACCAAGTGTCTGCCGTCGGATGATATCTGGTGCCTGCCGCTGAGCTTTCGCCTCTTGAGGTCATCGGTAAGGAGAGGTCGGATGCTAGAACCAAGTTAGCCTTGCACTCAGAGATGCGCGCCGGACGTAAATGGGTTGACTTACAGGACTTGGTCATCTTCCTTGAGCACCTTGGAGACGAGGTGGTAGTGGACGCACTCGAAGCCGTCGCCGGAGGCATCCTTAAGCTCCACGGCATAGTCCTCGAGGCCCCATTCGCCGCTTTCGAGGGGAATCACCTCGTTGACTTCGGCGACAAGTTTCGAGATGGTCAGATCCTCATTGGCGGTCGCATTCCAGAGGAGCTTGACGTCAGGCACGCCGTGGCGCCGCACCACCAGTCGCAGCCGCAAGTCTTTCTCCATCTCTTCCGAGATTGATATGCCGTTGGTTGGCGCGGTTAATACATGTAGTCGTCGGGGTTTTTTTTGGTCAAAAGAAAACAAAATGAATCGCTGGAGCCAAGCTGTTTTCGCAGAGTAACAACTGTTTGACCGGGGAAAGCAGAAAAGGAAACAGTCGAGAGACGGCGGATAAAGTGCTTGAGGCAAGGGAGCGAGACGCGCGTGGGGGAAGGTGAAAGCTCCAAGCGCGACTGACGCAAAATCTGGAAAGTGGGGCCGATTTATCCCCAGGGTCCGCTACCTTAAGATACTTCCCGTCATTAGCTTCCATGTACCTGGAGGACCTGGGAGCTTAAGATACCAACGACATCAAGTAATAAATCTGTTCAGCATCACATCAATTTCCGAATTTCTGGAGATTCGATACAAAAGAACTCGTTTGATGTGCAATGTGTCTCCATCTTGCTTCCTCACTCCTAAGGTCGCAATACGAGCATGAGCAACAAACGACTGATATATTTTTGGCCTCATGAGCCACTACCCGAATTCAACGTCTTTCACTCAGCAGCACAATTCCCCGTCCCTGCATGCTGCTACTGCTGCCTGCAGGTTGTGCAACCACCGACAACCATCTCAGTAATTTTCCATGAAATTGCCATCCAATATGAGTCCAAGGACCGTCAGTAGATACTATGAACAATGACAGGTATGTCAGATATTCCCAGTGACAGATATGCCAATGCGCCATTCCCAGGTATTCGTGTCAATCCGAACGCCGTCTATGCTTGTAACCAAAACCCTCACTGCCCTCCTCTCTCCTTGCCCTACGACGTCTCTCCAATTCCGAAGCCGCTTCCCGGCCGTGTAACCTATGAAGGCATGCCGCCCATATCAAGCATATGACCCATCTTCTCAATCTGCGTCTCTGTTAGCGACCAAGTTCCCTGACAGCCAACGGCCAAACTCACCTTCGTCTTGAGGTACCCCTCAACCTCCTGGCTCCTGAACCCTCCCCGCCCCTTCCACGACAGCGGCACCATCGCCACGCGCTCCGTCACCCTGACCTCGCGGTTCGGGCCCTCCACCGCGCGGATCTTGTCCGGGTTGTTCGTCAGCAGGCGCACCTCGTGCTGCCCCAGATCCAGCAGCATCGCCGTCGCGAGCCCGTAGCTCCGCGCATCGGCCGGGTGCCGCAGGAGCAGGTTCGCCTCGACGGTGTCGGAGCCCAGGTCCTGCAGGTTGTACGCCTTCAGCTTCTCGCCGAGGCCGATACCGCGGCCCTCCTGGCGCAGGTAGATGATGATGCCGCCGTTCGTGTTGCCGGGCAGGCTCATCAGCCGCGCCGCCTCGTCGAGCTGCTCGCCGCAGTCGCACCGCGCGGACCACGCCGTCTCGCCGGTGTAGCACTCGGAGTGAATGCGCACCAGCGCCGGGCCGCGCTGCTGCGCCGCGTCCAAGGGCGACGGCTGCTCGCCGACGGGGGTGGCCACGCCGCCGGCCATGCCGCTGGTCGTGCGGCCGGGGAACAGGCGGCCCGTGTAGGCGCCGCGCACCATGCGGTCCATCTCGGTCTCGCCGGGGCGGGGCTCGTCGAGCGACTTGCTGCGGATGTGCGGGCCGAAGACGATGGCCAGGTGCTCCTTGTTGTCGACGTTGTTCGTGTACAGGTGCAGGAACATCTCGGTGCCGGTGACGGTGGGGATGCGCGCTCGTACGATGCACTGCACCTCTGGCAGGGTCTCGAGGAGGCGGGGCCGTTTGGTCCCCGCGCCGCCCGAGGGGATCGAGCTGTCGACGGGCACGCCGCGGGGAGCCTCGGCGCCAGTGAGAGGTGTTGCTGTGCCGGGTGTCGCGGGGGGCGTGAAGGCGGGCGAGAGGAGGGAGGGCGGTGGCAGGGCGGTGTTGGCGGTCGTTGAGGCGGCATCGTCTTCGGCTCGCGCGGGGGCGGCGGGGTCGGACAGGTTCAGGTCGTCGGCTACCTCATGGCTGGAGGACGCAGCTGCCGATGCGCTGTCGGCGGCCTTGGTTCGAGGAGAGTAGAAAGAGGGGAGCTGGTTGGTTTCCTCGCGCCAGTCCTTGGGCGCATCGCCGGCCGCTGGCTTCGCTTCAAAGTCGGGCATGGCGGGAGAGATGGGGGGTTGATTGCGAGGGCGGAGAGGCGATGTTGGTAGTTGCTGGTCGATTCAATGTCAATGGGTATTCATGCGCAGAATAAAACAAATTCCAATTGAAAAGATACAATATGGCCAACGCAAAATATTGCAGGAGACGGACAAAGTAACGCGGGAGGCGACACTGGGCTTGGGAGTGTCGGGTAATGCACATTTAATCGCGGCGACCGGTTCCGCTCCGAACAACGAGGTGGTGGAAGTGCAGTTCAATTAGTCATGCAGCCAAATGATGACAGCGCGGGTGCATCTGTGTGCCGGCGGCTTTACACTTTGGGCCAAGTGCCCGCCCGTTCCAGGCAATGTTCCTTCTGAAGGGACACCTGGAGGCTGGAGGGGCCGTCTTTCGCCGAGGTTCCAGGCAGAGCGCCGCGCGCGGGGCGGACTTTCCCAGCGTCTCGAGCTCGGATTCCAGGGTCTCTTCAGCGGGGTCGGCTGTTCCCCTCGCTGACTTTTTGTGCGAGCGAACGCCGGCCGCTCGGGTGGGGTTCGGTGATTACATCATCTCATCCTGGAATCGGCTAATCGAGAAATGTTGGACCTGCTCTGCGATTGTCGGTCAGTTTGCAATATTATTTGAAAAATATGAAAATGATCTGTATTGAATCTGAAACGGATGATTAGATACGCTTAGCCGTGAGCGCCTTTGCCCTCAAGGAGGTCTACTTCTAGAGCGTAGTCATTCTTACAGTGACCCACACTATCGTATGTGAGACCATGATACTTCATCGACTTGATCGAGTCGATGAAGCTGTTACTTGAGTTGCGGCTTATCCATAATCATTTCGTTAATCCCAAAGAAGCCTTTATCAAATATCGCAAATACACCGCGCGCTTGATTTTTAATGCTAACCGAGGAATCCTAGACCTCATCGGCAGACCTCATCTCTCATTGGCCGCATCTTTCAAGATTCTCCACGTTCGGCTCGCCTCTTCCCAAGTCATCCACAGCCAACGGCCCGTCCGCCCATCCACAACACCATCACAAGCATCGACTCCTGTTCCCAGCCGCAGCAGCAGCAGCAGAAGCAGCAGCAGCGGCATAGCAAAGTGAACGGCCACCACACACCTCCGTCATGCGCAAAGCATGTCGCACACTCTCTGTCCTCAGGAAGCCCATTCGGAAACATCCATAGAGATGCCCCGTCCGATCCCCCCTCTCCTGCGGGTTCCTGCATCCCGAATTGGCCGCCCCATCCCGGCCTCCCGAAACATTATTTCGTCCTCTCCCGACCACACAAACCACCACTGCACCAAGGTGTTGAGAACGTCGAAAAGTTGCTGACACGGTATTCATATCCGTCCAGAGAAAACTTGAGGCCCGCCAAGCGGCCCCCGATGCAATGATGGATCCCACCCCGGCCCTCGCATCCATGACAACCACTGTTCGGCCGCGGCCCAACCAAAGGCAAACCAACCCATCAACCCGCATCGTCGCGTCTATGCGCTGTCACTGAGTGACTCACACACAACCTCACGCAGAGGAAAAAAAGGACCACCCCCATGCAACAACCACCAACCCGCGTTTCGTTTCCCTTGCAAAGCCAACCACACCGCGCCTGTCTGCGAAGATGCCATGCCAACAGCCCGCGCAAGTGGCGCGCAATCCATTGGCCAACGCGCTCCCGCGCCGCTACGCCATCGTGGCAACCCAGACCAACCAGCTCTCGGTGCCCTGCAACCACTTACTGCGCTTGCCGTTTCATGCCCATCCGGCGGTATGGAGATCATCAGGCACCGTCTTTGTTTACACCTTCTTCGCATTTGCAGACACAAGACAGACAGACTGAGAAAAAAAAAATCCTCCTTGGTGGTTCAGGTCCCACCATGCAGCCGTCAACCGAGTGGTTGTCGATTTCTTGTTTTCCGGCTCGAGTGGCCAACAACAGCACACGCTGCCGTCGTCCAGTGGAGGCTTTCCTTCACTCCCTTGCAAGACGCACCTGGCGCACAAAAACATCGCCAACTGTCCAACCCCCAGTCTCTCTTACTGGTGTGTATAAGAAGATCTAGTGACTTCCTTCCGTCTGTCACCTTTTCTACCTCCGTTTTCCAATCTCGACTAGTAACAACCTAGCAAACCCATACAACAATACTTAATCAAACGTTCATTCAAAGGATCTGAGAAAGGTTCTTGGCAAGGTCTATTCGGAGCAACGATAGACAACCACATACGATACTATACAACATACCACCTCGCTCGCATCTGCACTCATTAATATCGTCTTACACACACTTTCGTTGTTCACTTCGTCCTGTATTTTCACCTCACCGGCGCCAACTTCAGTTCACCGTTTTTCAAACACCATCACCACACACCACACCACACCATCACCACTCACAATGGATCACAACAACGTAATCGCCTGGCTCCTGCCCACATCAACAAACCAACCCGCCCTCGAGGCCGTCCGCCTGCCCGAAAACACCAACCGCCGCATCGCCGCCATCCCCTCCTCCTTCGAGCCCCTGCCGACACCCAACCCAGACAACACCACAATCAACCCCCTCCTCCTCAACAAGACCACCTCACCTACCACCACATCCACCTCCAAACCCCGCCCAGCCCATGAGCTCTCCTTCACCAACCCGCCCAAAAACCACACCGGCTTCGTCCTCGGCACCGACCCCGGCGCCGACATCCTCCTCCCCTCCCTCCCGGGCATCGCCCCGCGCCACTGCACCATCACCTTCGACGCCGAGCGCCGCCTCATCCTCCGCGACACCTCCGCCGCCGGCACCGCCGTCTGGTACGACGCCTCCTCCAACGGCGACCGCGCCCGCGAGTCCTGGCTCCTCTCCGCCGGCACCTCCTACGGCTTTCCCTCCATGGTCGACCGCCTCGTCATCGACATCCAGACCGTCCGGCTGCAGGTCGTCGTCAACGACGTCGCGCCCCTCAGCGACCCGGACGCCTACGAGCGCAACGTCGACGCCTTCATGGACCGCCTCGCGACTCTGACGCTGGACGAGATCAGCGCCCGCGAGGAGCTGAGCTTCGACCTCGACTTCCGCGATTTCGGCATCGACTTCAGCTTCGACGACCTCAGCTTCGGCCGCGCGAGCGGAGTGGGCGCGTACGAGGACGACGGGCTCATCGGGTACGACTACGAGATGGACGTCGACGACAGGCGGGACTACCTCCCGCCCCTGCCCTCCGAGGTGGCCCCCGTCTTCGTGAAGTACATGTTCGCCTCCGACGACGGGCTGCCCCCGGACACCTACCTCTGGAACACCGCCCGGCCGTGGGAGCCGATGGTCAAGGTCACATGCTGAGGCCCCCAAAACCCAACCCAACCGGGGAAAAAAAAAAGAACGAAAAACAAAAAACAACATTGTCACTCATTTAATGTATAGACTGGGAAGGAAGCGCGGGAAATCTTGTAACAATAACCGGTTCACAAAGAGTTGACAGCATGTCTAGTCAGTGCTGGCACACCTGACGGCGTTTCTCTCATAATATCTGGCGTTATTTTCGGAGCGGCGGCGTCCAGAACCCATGTTTTTTTGCATAACGACGAAAGATTTCCAACTGCGAAAACACGCGCACACACACTCATTCAACCCCCAAGAGATTGGCGTCACGTCTTCCCCGGGATAGCATAGCATACTTTCTTCTGTACATCTAGTGTAGATACCCCCTACATAGCTGGAATACCCACCAGCAAAACACATCAAAAATTAAAAAATCAAAAGAGAAATTACCAAACAGCTGATCCAACTCAAATCGCCTTTCTCGAAACCTCATGATGGAAATGACTCGCCCATGGGTGGTGGTTTTGGCCATCTCCCCTTCGCCCTTCACCGCTCTCCCCCGTCTTCCGAACTTCTTCGTCCCAACTATCTGACCCATCATCAACTCCCCAAACCACCCCGTGATTTTTTCGACTCCGCGGAGCCCAACGAGCAAAGACCATATAAAGGGCGGAGCGGAGGGGGGAGAGTGCCACTGCTGACCGCTACGCTTACCACGCTTGGGGGGGGATCAATCGCGGCGCCGGACCACCAGACGGCTCGGGACACCATTAACAAAAAGCGCATGATACCGCCACTTCTAGAGCACACCACCAACAACCCAAACCTCGGAGGCATGCGGTGACGGCCCGAGCTCTATCTTGCACAATCGCCCAACGGCCGGTCCTCAGACCGAGTGGCCCACGAGATCCGACCGATACTTTAATCTTGGTCCTCCCGCCCTCCCTTAACCTGGCCCCGGCACCACACCCACGCGCGTCATTCCGTGTATCATGTCTCCGCGGGTCGCTAATCTGGAATCACTCGGGGCGGGAGGCGAGGGTCCTTTCTTTTAGTGCGTGGGGCTCTTAGATTCTGCTTCCAAGGACATCATCCTTTATATTGACCATGTTCAAACCTCGTTTCTAAAAAGATGCGTGCCAAGATCCAAGGACAGACTGTTGTGTGATAATCCCCGCCCTTTACACATGCAACCGCAACCATGAACCCTCTAGAAATGGCCTCCGACGACCCGGAGCCCGACGAATCAAGCCCCCTCCTCTCAACAACATCCCAAAGCAGAATCTCTACCCGGCCACCGCCGCCGCCCTCCTCACCCTCGACGCTGTCCCTCATCTCCAAGGCAGACTACGCCCTGGGCCAATCACCTTCCCAAGGCGACCGCCTGCCGTACAGCAACTACGCGACAATCGACTGGCTGCGCGGCCTCACGGAATCCTCCTCGCGCGCGCGCCGCCTCGACCGCCTGCCGGGCCTCCGGGGCCGCGCCCGCCGCTGCATCGATCGAGCCGAGGGCTGGATCGCCGCGGCGCTGATCGGGGTGCTGACCGCCCTCGTGGCGTACGTCGTCGACGTGTCCATGGCGACGACGGCCGACTGGAAGGAGGGGTACTGCCGCGGCAACGTGTTCCTCGACCGCGGGAGGTGCTGTAGAGGCACGCCCAGGTCGGGGGTGTGCGAGGCGTGGCGGCCCTGGGTCGCGGGCGGTGGTGAGGGCGTGTCTCCCGCCGCGTACGCCGTCTACGTCCTCGTCGCGCTGCTCTTCGGCGCCATCGCGGGCAACGTGACGATGACGATGAAAGCGTCGCTCCCAACAGCGGCCGCAGAGGACGGGGAGGGCAGCACGAAGACGATGTACATGGCCGCGGGCAGCGGGATCCCCGAGATCAAGAGCATCGTCTCGGGCTTCGCGATCCCGCGCTTCCTCAGCCTGCGGGTGCTGCTCGTCAAGGCCGTGGGGGCGACGTTCGCGGTGTCGACGGGCATGTGCCTGGGCAAGGAGGGCCCGTTCGTGCACATCTCGACGTGCGTCGGGTGGCTCGTGGCCAACTGGTTCCCCAAGTACCGGGACAGCCCGCGCAAGCTGCGCGAGATGCTGAGCGTGGCGTGCTCGGCGGGCATGTCTGTCGCGTTCGGCGCGCCGATTGGTGGTGTGCTGTTCAGTTATGAGGTATGTTTAATATGCTGCTATTTGTGCTGTTGATGTGGCATTGGCTGACCCCAACGACTAGGAAATCAGCACGTACTTCCCTCGTCGTGTGATGTGGAGGGCGTTTCTGTGTTCGCTGGTCGCGGCCATCGCGCTGAAGGCGCTGAACCCGACGGGCGGCGGGAAGCTGGTGCTCTTCGAGACGAATTTTGGCGTCGACCACGAACCCGTGCACTATCTCGTCTTTGTCTTCTTGGGAGTGTGTGGCGGCATATTTGGTGGTGTGTTTTGCAGAGCGAACTACTTCTGGTCCAAGACCTTTCGGAGGTGCGACACCGTGAAGAACCACCCTGTGCTGGAGCTCTGTGGCGTCGTGCTGGTTACCGCACTGCTGCAGTTCCCAAACGCCCTCACCCGGGACACCGGCGACGTCGCCCTCTCGAAACTGCTGGTCAACTGCGAAGATCCGGAGGGCAAGTGGGTATGCGAGCAGGAGCAGAGGCCCGACAGGACAGGGTATATACTCTCGCTCGCGAGCGGGACGCTGGTAAAGCTGGCGCTGACGACCATCACCTCCGGGTGCAAAGTGCCGTCTGGTATTATCATCCCGGCGCTGAATGCCGGCGCGCTGTTTGGGCGGTTGGTCGGGCAGTTCGTCGGGGGCATTTCGCCGGGCATATTCGCCATGGTCGGGGCTGCTGCGTTCCTCGCCGGTGTGTGCCGGATGACGGTAAGTTTGGCCGTCATCATGTTCGAGTTGACGGGCGAGGTGACGTTCATCCCGGCCTCGATGTGCGCCATTCTCACCGCCAAGTGGGTTGCGGACGCCATCTCTGCCGAGTCGGTGTACGAGCTGTCGCAGCACTTGTTGGGACACCCGTTCCTCGAGGCTGAGCAGGCGTACGAGGTCGTCAAGCGCCGGGAAGCAACCGCGCGCGAGCTGATCCCTTCCCCTGAGACGATGGAAGAGATCACGCTGCGCACGGGCAGAGAGTACCGCGTGCGTCAAGGCGTGCTGGCCGACAAGTTGCAGAAGCTGCTGGCGAGGGGCCTGATGGATGCCGGTCTTGTGCTGGTGAATGAGGCGGGACTGCTGTTCGGGTACTTGCCTCAGGCGGAGCTGGAGGCTGTTCTCCAAGTCCGGGGGGAGGCCGAAGAGATTGATCTGCGGTCGGGGATCATGGTGGACTTGGTCGACCGGACACCGTTGACAGTGAGCGCCGAGGCGCCGATGGAGCATGTCCTTGAGATGTTTGGGAAGCTCGGTCTGAGTTACCTGGTTATTCTTGAACCAGAAACAGCGAACGTGGTGGGCGTTGTGCTGAAGAAGCGGTTGCTTGGCTATTTGCATCGCACAAAGGCGCATAATTGAGGAGGAGCATTGTCATATTGGCTGTACATAGAACCTACTTAGCGTTGTCAACTCCATGTTAATAAAATGTAATGTCTTGTCTCTAGTCGTTGGCCAGGTCTCAGCTTTTTGTGGATTCGTAACATGGAAACTTTCCTGGATGCCTTTTCCTGGGTTCCAACGGAAGAAAGGGGATCAACATCGCCTCTGTCGCCCACACTTAACCAAGGATGTGTTCCAAAGTTCGCCCAGTGATGCCACCAAGGGCCAAACTCGAGTCGTTTCCACCTCCGGCTGCAATGATCGATGTAGTACCCATGCCGGGCCTTTCTTCTTCGCCGTCTGTTCAAGTCGAAAGAAACGCAGTTGTCATTCGCAATAACGTGAATTCGGCCTCGTTCTATGACCCTCGCGGCAAGTCCAAGTCCCCATTTTCGACCTTTTTGCCGTGGCCCTCCAATGTCACAGGTTATATACACAGACGCGGCCGCCCCGGGCTGTCTTTGTCGGACCCCTCAGTTGCTTCTCGTTCCCTTCTCCGCGCGGAGCTCGTTCATCTTGGCGACACGCTTCTTGAACTCGACGTACTGGCACTTCTCGTAGCTGTGGCGCTCGTCCTAGCCGTGGGGGATCAGAGGTTAGCAGAGGGTTCCGTCCGCGGGTGGCCTCTCGAGGCCGGGGTCGGGCAGCGCCGGGCGTGACGAAGACGGCATCTCGGGGATGAACGAACATTGCACTTCCACGGCAGGTAGAAGGTATCGGTACGGCAGCGGTTGAGGGGGATGAGGAGGTGAGCGCAGCTGTCGCGGTAGGCGAGGGGGAGTTTGGCGTCCCGCATCTCCTCGCGGGGCGTCTCTGCAGAGAAGGGTCAGCATGTCTGCGCAGTGTGTAGCATGATGGCGGAGGAACGGACCCCTGGGTTCGAAGTCTCCGGCCATTGTGACGGCAATTGGGGGTTTTGTGATGGGCGAATGGTTCGGTCGTCGTTGGTCAATCGGTCACTCTTGAATTGTCGTCGGAGCTTTGGATTGGATTGTGGAGCTGCCCGTGACGGTTCCCTTTCGGCCTCAATTGTCAGGCTGCAGGGTGACTGCTTACGTTTTGGGCATCGTGATTGGCCAATTTGGCGGTTCCGGGGTGCCTTCACTGGACTTTTCAGTGCACAGGCCTAAAAATCTATAGAGTTTGGCCTCCCGACACTCTATTCAACTTGAAGCCCAAGTCAGGTAAAGCTATGAAATACGCGTACCGAGCCTCAATTGAGTTCTCTGTTTGTCTACTGCTTCGCTTCACCTTGGAGAGTTCTTCTGGTGGTTGGCTGCTGCTCTCTAGACGCAACGCTGCTTGGGCATTCCCCGCGTTCAGAAGAAGTGCCCCGGAAATAAACACCACAGCGAGTAAAGAGTCAAGTATGACCAAGGAACCAGAGCCCGATACACTGAAGCTCTTCAGCGCGTTTCCCATGATGCTCCCTATTTTTTATGATTCTCTCTCGAATATAAGTGTATTCAAAGTCATATTCTTCCAGCTGGTACAAGGCCACCTCTTTCTTTTCTCAACTTGCCTTGGGGCAGCCATTGACTGAAAACTTGGCGGCCATGCTGAAGACTCCCTCGAACAGCGTCCGACTCAGAGATCGTGACCAAAAGACCGCTGCAAGCCTCAGATAAGCCCACCTGATGGGTTTACAAGACATGCATCTCGCATCCCGCGATCCAATTTCTTCCTTCAACCACTTCAGCCATTACGTTATTCAAACGTGCTGTTACGTCTCGACTCCTTTAACCAACTCCTTTGGGCTCACAGTCCAGAACAAAAGTTCCCACCCAAACTCACACTCTCACTAAAAACTCCCAGCAACATGGCCGATCCGAACCACCTTCCCGTTGGCGCAGGTCGGACCACAGACCGGAGACAGAAGTCCCTGCCGGACTGCCGGCGCGTGTCCACCCGACCTGGGGCCACACCGCAGCGTCGAATGCTCACCTTCCGCTTCGAGCTAACCTATCGGCCCACGCAAAATCCCACGCCAAATCCAATCTCCAACGTTGCCATCCATCCATTCCCAAATGCCTATCAGGAACCACCCCCGTCTCCATGCCCGCCCGAGGCCAACCCCCGGCGTCTGTCCTCAACGTTGCAATCACGACAATCCGTGCGTGCGCGATGGGCGGCCGGGATCGCATCGGGCTGGTCGTCCCCTCCTCCCGCCAACGGGGCCCAGAGAGCTTGGAAAGCTTGTTCCTGCCGAGGGTCGCAATACGGGACGCGTGCGCTGCGATCTTGGGCGACTGGATGCATGGTTCTTGCATATTGGGACTCATTTCGCCGGGATGTTGGATGGGTCTGCTGTTTACCCAGATGTTGTGCGACTCTTAAAAGATGGCAGCTCCCCCGCCGCCGTTCCCGCGATGCCTCGTCCCTTGTGTTGATCGAGTCGCAAAGTAGACGTGCCGTGGTGTGCTCTCGTTCTTGGCCATCCTTGTAGTGTCTCTGTCACCATGAAGATCTCCCTCGCCTTGTTGAGCTGCCTCACGGCGGCTCAGGCCCATTTCGCCTTCCAGCCCATCCAGCCGCCCTTCAGGGCCGAGGACGACGAGGGCGGACTCGTCAAGCGTGACGCTCTGTACTTTGAGCAGCTCATCGACCATGATGCTCCTGAACTGGGAACCTTCCAGCAGCGTTACTGGGTCAACAGCACCTACTGGAAGGGCCCCGGCTCGCCGGTAAGAGCTGCTCATGGGCACGCGAAGACGCGCTTTAGCTGACAATGTATAGATCATCGTCTTCACACCGGGCGAAGTTGCTGCTGAGGCTTACAGCGGATACCTGACTGACCGCGCACTCACGGGCAGCATTGCCAAGGCTGTTGGCGGTGCCGTCGTGATGGTCGAGCGTGAGCCTCCCCAGTCCTCAACACAGACTTGAAGATGGACCAGACTGACACAGAGCAGACCGTAACTGGGGCACCTCTCTGCCGTACGCCCTCCAAGACACCAAGAACCTCCAGCAGCACACCATGACGAACGCTGTTTTCGACCTCACCAACCTGGCCCGCACCGTCGACCTGCCCTTCGACACCAACCACAGCAGCAACGCTCCCCAGGCTGTAAGTCTTGTCGTCCCGTCCAAGAGGATCGCCTACTGACATGCGGCTCTAGCCTTGGATCTACACCGGCGGATCGTACTCCGGCATCCTCGCTGCCGCCATCTCCAAGTACGCCCCGGGCACCATCTGGGCCTACCACGCCAGCAGCGGACCCGTCGAGGCGACATACGACTACTGGAGCTACTTCCTCCCGATCCAGAACGGCATGCCCCAGAACTGCAGCCGCGACTTCAACCTCATGGTCGACCACATCGACACCGTCCTGACCTCCGGAACCGAGGACGAGATCTACTCGCTTAAGGAGAAGTTCGGTCTGCAGGATCTCGCCCACAAGGACGACTTTGCGAGGTACGATGGCACTTGAATTCTCCAGAGCAGGACGAAAGCTGACATCCCACAGTGCTCTCGTCGGTCCTCTCGGATACTGGCAGTCTATTCAGCTGTACTCTGGCTACTCCACATTCTACGCCATGTGCGATGCCGTTGAGGGCGCCACCGGCAACTTCTCGGCACCCAGCGCGGACGGCGTCGGCCTCACCAAGGCGCTCGACAACTACGCCAAGTGGTGGAGCTCTGAGTATCTCCCAGGCAGTAAGTAAACGAAAGCTTCAGTTGTCGAATCTCTCTGACAGAATTACAGCTTGCGCATCATATGGCGTCGATGAGTGGTCGGACCCCATGAACGTCGCCTGCTTCGACTCGTACAACGCCACCAGCCCCATCTACACCGACTGGTCTGCCGACAACGCCTTCGGCCGCACTTGGTATTGGATGACCTGCAACGAGCCCTTCTTCTTCTGGCAGACGTGAGTATTTAGAACTACCTCTGCTCCAAGATGTCCTTTGTTACTGACCCAATCCCAGTGGTGCCCCTGAAGACCGCCCCTCCATCGTCTCCCGCTACGTCACCCCCGAGTACTACCAGCGCCAGTGCGACCTCTTCTTCCCCCCGCAAGGCGACTTCACCTACGCCTCGAACCGCGGCAAGACCGCCGCCGACCTGAACGAGGCGACTGGCGGCTGGTTCTACACCAACACCACTCGCTTGGTGTGGTCGAACGGGTAAGCTGAGCCCTTTCTGCCGTGCCTGGATTTTGACTGACTCCTTCGCAGTGAATTCGACCCTTGGCGCTCCGCGTCTGTGTCCAGCGAGCTCCGTCCCGGCGGCCCACTCCAGTCTCGCCCCGGCGCCCCGGTCCATCTTATCCCCGGCTCCCGCCACTGCAACGATCTGCTTATGAGGAACGGGGACGTCAATGCCGACATGAAGGCTGTCATCACTTCTGAAATTGAGCAGCTGAAGACGTGGACCGAGGAGTTCTACACCGGCAAGAACAAGACCAAGCGTGCCTTATAAGCGGCTCACCACCTAGCGCAGCCGCGCTGGAGGGACACTAGTTTGTTATAAATGAGCTGGACATTTTCATGTATATAATTATGCTTGAGTAATAACGAAGCGGTAATGAATAAGAAGCTCGATACTTGGTCTACGCCACGAGTATTCACTGATTGTATTCACCTAAACGTACAGAAACCATTGCTCATATATCTACATCTTGCCCACTTCACAACCATATGCTACACCAACCAAAGACCTTCTCCGTCATTCACTCAGGTACCCAAAGCACCCTCTACCACGGCAAACCAGTCCCATCATAATTCTTAAACTTCCCACTAACCTCCTTCGTCGCCCCATCAATCACCTTCACCATCCCGCCCACGCTCGTCTCGACCGTAATCGCCCCCAAACTCTTCGCATCCGCAACCCCATTCTTCTCCGCCAGCGCCGCCGACATATCCGTCTCCACCAAGCCCGGGTGGAACACAAACGCCGTCACCCAGTCCTCCTCCACGCTCAGCCGCTTCACCAGCCAGTTCAGCGTCGCCTTGCATGCGCCGTACGGGCTCAGCCCCACGCCGGGCGGGAACAGCTTCGCCAGGTTCTCCTGCAGGCCCACACTCCCGATCGCCGAGGAGACGGCCGCGAAGACGGGGTTGGCGCTCTTGCGCAGCAGCGGGGCGGCGGCGGCGAAGAGGAGGAGGGGCGCGATGGAGTTCACGCGGAAGTGGTCCAGCGCGGGTGCGGAGGCGGTCTCGCGCACGGGGCCGGAGGTGTGGGAGATGCCGGCGTTGGCGATGACGGTGTCGATGATGGTGATGGCGTGCTCTGATTGCAGAGTGGCGATGGCGGCGGCAGGGTCGGTGTCGATGGAAGAGTCGATCTTGACGAGGATGAGGGTGGATGAGGCGGCCTTGGGCAGGGAGGCGAGGGCTTTGGAGGAGGACGCGGAGGGGTCGCGGACGCCGGCGATGACGGTGGTAGAGGGGCGGGCGAGGAGGGCGGTGACGAAGCCCTTGCCGATGCCGCGGTTGGCGCCGGTGATGAGGTAGGTTTGGTTGGCGGACATGATGGGCGGTGAGTGTTATTTGTTTGTTGGTGGGATGCTTCGAGAGTGTGTGGCTGAGGTTGAGATGAACTTTGATGTGATGATGAGGGTTTCTTTCGTCTGAATAGGCGTCAGTTCGGGAAGTTTATATACATCTTGAAGTTGTTACGGCCGCCTTGGTATTTACGAATGAAGGCACCATGATGGAAGCTTCCACACTTACACGAGACGTCTTCCGCTACGAAGGACGACATGGCGCACTTCTCTCGGCGCCGAAGATGGTAGCGGAGAAGATTGATAATCTGGTGTAATGCCATCAATACTGTTTCGGAGCGGGTCTAGGCGGAGTTTGAATCAAGGTGCGGGCAGCTGAGGGAGAGGCAGTGATCATTAATCAACAAGGACACGGCTGGGACCAAAGGCCTGGCGTGCATGGGCTGAACTTCGCGTATCTCTGCTGTCATCATGCCCAAGTTGATTTGGCTCTCAGATGGAATGCACAGTGTTACTCATGCGAGAGGACTTCGGACTTGTTGTGGTGCCGGAAACCTGCCCATGTGTGAGTTTGCCATATCTGAACGTCATGTCAAACGCGGACCGATGAACATTGGAAGGACTAAGACTTCTCTTGGATAAGAAGACCCAAAAGATAGCATCAATTATCTACCATGATATCCCTAATGTAGCTGAACGAAATTGAATTATCCAACCTTGGATAGTGGTGACATGTGCATCAGTAGCGAACCCGCGCACAATGGTATTCGAAGTTTTGTGTCGTGGCATAGACTGTAGTCTACAAGCTCTGCGCTAAGCACCCCTGGTAACCCATCCACCTCTTCACAGATCCTATGGCTGCAAGTCACTTCAAACCTTGTGTCCAAACTCACAACTTTCGAACGAACCAACTGCCAGTCACGCACTCAAGAGTCAAGATGAACTTCACCACTGTCCCAATTCTTCTCTCGCACACTGCTGCGTCGTTTTGTTTTGACTGATTTGTAAGATATCATGTCGTCTTTCGCCGACCCGCTTCATCATGCCAGACAGTTTACTGATCACTCGTGGCCCGAGGCGGGAACCTGTGTTCACTAATCGCCAAGACCAGACCTAATCCACACCTAGCGCGACTCCAACGCTCGACCTACATTCTGGAATAGCCTAAGTAATTCTTCAACGGGCGAGATGTGGAAGAACAAACGTCCTTCAAGGTGATCTCATTACTCATCAATCGATACTGAGTCGAGGCGGCGACGACATCTAATCACGATGAGTGCGTGGGATTTTGTCCACTGATGAAAAATGAGTAATCACAAGACGCCGCAGGCTTTGGAAGAAGACATGGTATCATTCATCAGGTATCGTATGTGGCCGCTCAACTCACTCGCTCATTCACCAACATCACGCATAAAACAGCCGCCCCAGCCGCGCAGGACCCAAAGAAGGCCATCTGCACGCCCTCCCACAGACACCGCCTCCACGACCCGTCCCTCGTCCCGAGAGCCCAGCTCTTGCCCGCGCCAAAGGCCAACAACGCGATGAGGCAGATTGCGATGCTCCACCTCAGACCCTGCCCCACGTTTGGCGCGATGAAGTAGGGCAGCAGAGGCATGAGGCCGCCGCACAGGTAGCCCAGCGAGATGGACATGCCCGAGAACACGGGCGATACCAGCGAAGGATTTTGTTCGGTGGCAGGTGTATCGTTGGCGAGAGTCGACTGTGACCTCCGTATTCTCTTGGATGCCCATCTTGAGCCTTCCGGTTGTGAGTTGATTGCCTCAAGTACCGTAGCGACAGTCGAGTCCGGTAGATTGAGAGGTTGGAGATACCTCCACACATCGTCCTCCGCCTCCTCCACCCTCCTCGGGCCGCTCTTCTCCTCATTCTCGGCGACATCTTCCTCGCTACGACGCTCCGCGAGCAGCATGCCTTGTTCCTCCTCCTCTTCCTCCAGCGAAGGACCCGACCGTAGCGTTTCGCGCGAGGCGTCGCGGGCGGCCAGGTACCCGCCGATTCCCATGCTGATGCATCCCGCGCACAGCTCCGCGAGCCCGGCGTAGATGACCGTCTCGCTGCGGCCGAGGGAGCTGAGGCCGGCCGTTAGGGCGAAGGGAACGGTGAGGCCATCTGAGAAGCCGAGGGTGAAGTCTGAGAGGAAGCGGGCGAGGTTTTGGGACGCCATTTTGTGTGTTGCGAGGTTTGAGACTTTGGTTTGGGGATTCAAGGGCGGGAAGGTGATGGATGAGGAGTTGACTTGTTCATGGACCATGGGACATGGTTGTCGTGTTGTTTCAACGAAGACGATGGATGGTGGATGAGCACGGGCGGAGGTTCAGGTGGAAGTCGTCAAAATGCCCAGAATGCCAAGGAGCTGTCAAAGGACGCGGGAGGACGGGTCTCGACTCGGAGTGATTTGGAAAGAAAGATTGAAGCTTGGCGATCGGATGGAGACGCCGAAGAAACAGGTCCGCCGCCTTCACCGTTCTGGACCAGGCATTTGCTTACCCCTCACCACTAAACGACTACCAACACCGCAGGTATCTCTTTCACCCTAAATTTAGCCCTCCTAGTGGCTCCTCGGTGAGCGATCGGGGAGGAAACGGCAGACCCGACCGACATCAGCAATCCGGGTATGCGATGCCGCGAGGCGAAGCAAAGTTTCTTTGCGGTGGATCGACTGAAAATCGCTAGTTCCTCTGCAAAAATTGTTTCTGCGGAGAAGAAACAAATTCATGGATTCATGGGAAAGCCAGAGGGCCAAGCTTTCGCCCAGCAGCGATGCCAAGAACCACCCACGTGGGTGGGCTTCGGGGGAAAATGCCCCCTGTCACTCGTCCAATCAAGCATTTCTGATTTCCCACCTTCCTGACAGGGTAATCTGGCGACTGGGATGATGCATGGATGAGAGGGCAGGGAGGGGAAGATCCCCTCAGCTCTCCACTTGGATTGATCCCCTGTTCTTCGCCGGGCGTTAAGTGCCTTCCCTCGTGGGGCAGGTCGACGACATCACACGACATTTCAGTCTGCAACCCCCGGAGGAAACGACTCGTACGAGCGGCTGGTTGGCTGGCTGTTTTATTGTGCGAGGCCGGGATGGGGCCGATCACTTTTCTGCGAGCTTGCATGTTTGCCCGTCACGGTTCGCATGTCAACTGAGGGGGGCAAATGAGAGGGGCGCGGTGGTGTTTGCGACCAGAAAGTTTACTGTCTATGCATTATTGACGACTACGATATTTACAATGACCGAAGCCAAAAAGACATTATGCTATTAGGCCGCGTATCCGGCGGGCGGGTTGAGGCCATCGGGTACGTGGATGGTGTCCTCGTAGTACGTCGGCGCGCAGCTCTTCTCCCACGTCTTCTTCACGATGTCGAGGATCTTGCGTCCGGCCGCGTTCTTGTCGAGGGCCAGGTTGGGCTTGGGGTAGCGCTTCGGCGCCTTGGTGTTGAAGAAGCCGGCGTAGGACTGGTTCCAGAAGCGGTCGGGCGTCGCGGACGCGTCGCTCCACTGGCGGATGACGCTCTTGGTCTTGTCAGCGACGACCTGGAACACGTTGGCGCCGACGTCCCAGCGGCCGAGCGTGGGCAGGTCCCAGTTGGCCTGCACGGTCGCGAGCTCCGAGTAGTGGTTGTAGAAGTTGGCGTCCTTGGAGCCGACCTTGTCCGCGGGCACCGCGTCGCCGAGCAGGATGCCCATGATGCGGTTCTGGTGCGTGTACGTCTCGTTCTCGTCGAAGGTGACGAGCACGAGGGTGTTGCTCATGAAGTTCTTGTCGTTGAGCAGCGGCTCGAGGAAGTTGCGTGCCCACTTGCCGGCGACGGTGACGGAGGTGTCGTGGCCGTCGGAGGTCATGTTGGGCGTGATGAACATCCACTGCGGCAGCTTGTTGTCCTTGAGGTCGCGGTGGAACATGGAGGCGGCGGTGTTGGTCATGGAGATGTTTTTGATCTGCGACAGGCGCTGCTCGGAGCGGGTGACGCTGTCAAAGAAGATGGGCGGGTTGTGCTTGCGGACGTAGTCGTTGGCGCCGTTCTGGCGGTTCACCCAGGCCATGCCCTCGAAGCCGGAGAAGGGCATGTCCTCCTGGTACGACGCCCAGGAGATGCCCTTGGTGTCGAGCAGGTCAAAGACCGTCGAGACGTTGCGGTCGGCGCGGTTGAAGTCGTCGTTTTGCATGCCGAGGTAGTCGCCGCAGACGGAGGCGAAGTAGTTGGGCTCCGAGGGGTGCGTGACGGCGAAGTTGTTCTCCAGGAGGATGCCCTTGGAGGCGAGCCACGCCAAGTTGGCTGCGACATGTTAGATATGTGTCATTAGGTATCCGAGAATAACAGAGACTCACGATCACCAGCGGCCTTCTCATAGTCGGTGTTCTCGTTCCAGATCACGACGAAGCGATCAAAGGCCTTTCCCTTGACCTTGCTGGTTGGGCTGCTCGTCTTGGCTGTCGCGGCTGCGGCGTAGACCGCAGCAGCGCCGGTCGCGGTGTAGGCCGTCTCCCAACCGACAGTGCTGGATGCGGCCTTTGCCTTGACAGCGGCAGCAGAGGCGCCAGCCGCGAAGAGCACGGCCGAAACGGAGGTGCAACGCATCTTGGGGATCGATCGCGCAGGATGTCAGGATTGGAGGATAGGAGCCTTCAAACGAGCGAGAGGCTTGAGAGCAGCGCGTGGCGGGCGAGCGACATGTCGAAGATCGAGAAAGAATCACGGGCTGCGACGCTAGATATTAAATCAATGTTGGTCGGACGGCGGACACTGCCGCTCTCGGGAATCCGGCAGGTGTTCCTCCCAACAATGAGCCACCGTCTTTGAAGAGTGACATGCTGCCATCCAGGTCCAGGCGCAGGGGGCCAAGTCCTTCAGCTGCCGTTCGGGGGTAGCGTCGCTCGGAGTTGGCGGGGCGGGGCGCGAGCGGGGGGGAAACGACTGTGCAGTAGATGAGGTACCTGTGCAGCATGTACAGAAGGATTTGACATGCGGAATTGTCTTGTTTCTCATTCGCTCGCTGGATGCGCTGTCTTCGCGTTCTTTGTGTTGAGGCTGGGCCAATTGGTATCGACGCCCACCCACGTGGTGTGTTAGATGCATTTCGCTTTTGGACTTTGATGGGCTAATTTGGTCCAATTTGACGACACCGCCGGCCGGCTACATTTCCTATGTACTTCGTGACTTCGATGAAGGTTGCTTCAACTTCATTCATGAACATCTTCCCATAGATCTCAATGTCCAATTTTTCGCTTTCCTGCAACCTGCGACTAAGCAATGTACCACCCAACTCACATTTCCAAGCATAGTATAATGGTTAGGTCACCCAGGAACGCCCCTTCCCCGCACTGCTTCCCCTGACTTGTGACGCAGGTCAAAGGCCCCGTATAGTATTTCCCGACCCGTGTGCTGCATAGTCGTTGGATTTGCCGTGATTGTTTTGCCGGGGACGGGGAGTTGTGCCGAAACGTCACGCTCCCGCAAGTCGGTCTTGAATGAGACAAATCGCGTGCAAACTCCACTGCTCCAGTTGTGCGTCGTGTTTGAGAAAGTGCACCTCGATTGATAGAAGGTCGGAGGGTTGGCACAACGACAGAGAGACGACAGAAGAGTTGCAGTACTACGAATCAGTCAGTAAGTTCACATCCCTCGTGGTTGGGGCATGGATTTCACCATGTTGCTGTTGTTTGCCAGCCAAGTCAGGTATCATAGATGGGCGTTGCTGATGTGTCGAAAGTGTAACTTTGCGTTTGTTAGCGAGAGATGTACGATGCAGAGAGTAGTCTGACCTGAATTCGCACTTGTCAGCACGTCGTGCAAGCCAGTCGCTGGTGCGAGGGCCTCGGGTCGTCCACAATAGCCAATAGTTTCGTTCGAAATGGGCCGTTGACAAACCCAGCCGAGAAACGTGTTGTGCGACGGATACAGACTTGGAGACGTCCAGTAGATACGCCAGGGAAGGCTTCGAATACGAAAGACGGCCTGGCAGATGAATGTCATGTTCGACAACTCTGGTCTTGACGATGGCCTTGGGTCTCGAAGATCTGCGCAATCCATGTCAGTCAGCATCGAAGTGCAAGGAGTCCGACATTCCACTCACCACATCGATTTGCCAGTGGGGTTTGGGCCTCGATGATGGTCTTGAGTTCGACGATGGTTCTGGGTTCGACGATGGTTCGGAAACCTGAAGACCTGCAGAGTCGTCAGTTCATTGAAATGTACGGAGTTCGACGTTTCACTTACCACGTTCATCTGGCGATGGTTTTTGGACCCTTTTGGTCTTTTCTTTTTTTCTTTACCCGCCCTCCACCCTTGTTTTTTTTTTGATCTTTTGATTTTCAATTTTTTTTTTTTGATTTTGTTAGTTTTTTGGGGGCGGAAACGACTGACTGGAATTTGACGACATCCCTTCCCTTGTCTGGTTTGTCTGCGCGAGTACCACAAGTGTACCGTTACTTCAGGGATGGCTGTCGTCACTCCACACACCCCAAGAGGTGTGCTTCATCGATCAAACTCAGAGGTTGGTCTTGCGAATGCTCAACCAGCCGTCGGCTGCCCGAAGTCCATTTACAAATGGGTGGACGGCCAAACCGGTGATCCCTCTGATTACCTGCCCTTCTTCGTAACCGTGTGCAGGTTGGCCGAGATCGTTAAGATACATACGCATCATGAACGTCGTCGCTTCCTGAACCAGCACGACACACAAGATGACCAAGACGATCGTACGATGAAGTTCGGTCCAGAAAGCGAGCCAGTCAATGGATGGGTCATACCAAAGCGCGATCAACGTCCAAACCCCAGTAATAGAAAAGGCGATCACGGAACCAGAAAGTAGGAGAGCCACCATGCCGGTGGCTGCGCGAGTGATTGTTGGAAAGGTGACCGAAGGCATGGTGGTGACTATTGAGTCTAGGATGCGTGAGGAGAAAAGGAGCAGGTTGACATTTGCCGTCGTGGCGAGAGATTTATTGCTGCCCAGCTGGGCCTGCCGTACCTGCCTCCATGCGTCTGGCTCCTTCCCAGAAAGCTACTCTATCTTAGTCGCAGTTTCCTTCCTTTGGGCAAGGACTTGCCAAGTGTATAACAATTCTGGTAGCTCAGGGAAGGCAGGACCGTGTCCGTCTCGTTGGCGACTTTCCTAGATAACTCGTACCTTCCTACCTGGTAAGCTTTGCCCTTCAAGCATTCTGATCAGTGTGATTCGACACCATCCTACCTACCTGTCCCCTTGTGGAAGTTCAAGACTGACGCCAGCCTCTGCCGCTGCTTCCATGGGAATGAAGGGGAGGTCATTGGATTCGCGATTCAGTACTCACTTTGTAGTTCGAAGCCAACGCAAATGTCATACACGGTGGTAGGGCTTGCACTTCCTTTCGTACCTTTTTTTCCATCTTGATTCTCTTGAATAACGAATGGCTCTGGCAACGATTGTGCATGATGCATGCCCAATGTCCTCCAACTTCCCTTTTGAACACTCCAATTCTCCCTGAGACCTCACGTAATTATCGACGATCCGCATCTTTCGGAATCGCGTACTTCTCGTACCACTCCTCCACGCAGGAGGTCCCATCCTCAGCATACGGCCAAACCAATGCATTAATTTCCCCCAGCACCCTGAACATCCCGTAGCCCTGAACAAAAACATACACCTTCCAGAAAAGACGAGTCTCCCATCTTATTTGCATCCTCAGTGGTCCTGAGGAAGGCATTTCTCCCTCTATTTGGCTCAGAATCCTGTCTGCACATAGGGAATGCACTCCTTCCCCTGTATTCACCGTGGGGATAGGCAAACTTTTTGACAAGTACTGCGTCATGACGGTGTTGTAGATGTGTGAAAAGGTTCGTAGCTCGTCATGCTCGTCTGGTGATATGGTACCAAGTTGATAAGAGTCCGACGAGACTCGAGTGTTGATGAGACGCATGGCTTTGCGAGCGTAGAACTCTGGGTCCGGGATAAAGACATGATGATGATTAGCGACGCAACATAAGTACTCAAAGCTCCACCGAATTGGAGGGTACTTTTCCGCAGGCAGGGTGTAGGCTGGAAGACGCTTGTTGACAACCCATCCAGCAAGAGCCAACGAAGGGCGCACTGTAAGTGTCCATAATCCTGCAAGAAGAATCCAGGTGCCGAATGGGAATGCTTCCCATGTGTAGTTGCCAGTAGGAAAGGAGAAGAAAAAAACGTGGAAGCGGAGGAAACGGCCGTGCTCATAATCCTCGGAAACGAGTGCACTATTAGTACAGGTACTAGTGATGCCTTTTAACTAGTCAATATAAGGGGTCATAAAATATAGGTGAAAATGCATTATATATTAAAGTTATAGATATAGTAGTGAGGGTAGTGATATAGCGTTAAGAGCTAGAGAGATCTCTACCCTCTTATTAGCTAGATTCTACTATATTTATACTAAGTAGTAAATATAATATTATTCTAATACTAGTAGTCTTTTCTTTTTACTATATATTATATATTATGTAAAACGCCTAAAAACGCTATATATACTATAATAATATAATTACTATACTTTTTACGTAAAGTATATAACTTACTATATTTCTCTTCTATCCTATATACTACTAGCTAATATATAATATAATAGCTAGGCTTCTAACGCTAAGCTTCTATCTCTAACGCTATCTCTTTACTATATATTACTCTTAATTAACCTATCCCTCTATATATATATATACCTTATTAATATTAATAAAGCTTTTTAATACTTTATTTAAAATACCTTTTGTAAAGGTATTAATAAAGTTATTATTACTATTAATCTAATATATTTCTTCTACTTCTTATTATTTATATAACTTTTAGATTACTATAATATTAATTATTAAGTATTTTTCTTTTATAATGCTAAGCTTAATAAGGTACTTATAAAGTAAATAGGAGTTTATATAGATAATAGTTAGGATTATTAGTTAATTAAGTTTATTAGTAATAATCTTAAGGGTTATAGCTATAATATATACTATATTAATACCTACTATTATAATATATACTTTAGAAGCTAGTATATTTCTTATAATATATTTACTTTTAGTTAAACTATAGTAAACTATATTCCCTATTATCTTAAATATATTATTAACTTACTTCTTATTAGCGAGGATAATTATAAAGCTTAGCTAAGAGGTTATATCCTTATTATTAGTAAAAGATCTATTAATAAATATAAATAACTTAGCCTTTAATAAGTTAAAGGGGATATATTAAAGTCCTTAGTCTATATTTATTATCTACTATTTAATATACTTATTTAGTACTTTAATATTATCTACTATTAAGTTCTAATATTAAGCTGTAATAGAGAGGTTAAAGTATACCTCTAGTTAGTAGATTAATATAATATATACTCTATAAGTATATTATTTAATATATTATCTTTTTATTTTATCCTCTATTACCTTTATATTAATAAAGTAGAGCTTTTATACTTACCTCTTCTAGCGTAAGTAGATATTTCCTTACTTAAGAGATATAATACTTCTATTAAATATAATAAAGTGTTTTTCTATTAGATATTCTTTTAGTTTTACTATAAATCCTACTTATTAGAACTCTTCTTCTTCTTTTATAATAAATATAAGGTTAGTAATATTAAAAGTGTTATCTATTTACATACTAATAATACTAATTATTAGGTTTTTATTTAAGGAGATTATTAAGTATAAGTTATATATTAAGGCTCTTATTAAGAGCTTTATAAAGTAGTACTTATTATATATCTCCTACTAATATGTTTCTAATTTAGTAAGCCTATATAGTAGCTTAATAATCTCTATAATAGTATCTTCTAGGTACTTATAGTAGATTTATATAGGTAGTTAGGTAAAGATAGATCTAAAGAAAGCTTTAATTACCTAAATATAGGCTTATATTATATCTCTTAACTATACTATAAAGTAGAAAGATATTATAAGTATAAGTATAATAATGAGGAGAAGTCTTTAGCTAGTATATTATATTATAGGGCTCTATGTTAGGATAAATCTCTTACTATTATTACTATACCTTTATACTATAAGTTATACCTTCTTATATAGTTTCCTATCTTTTTCCTTAACTTTATATATAATATATATATTAAATAATTATTTACCTTTATATATATATAAGTTAAACTTAATAAAGTAAAAAACGCCTTTCTTAATGAGGCTATTAATCTCTATTATAGAAGCTTATTTAAACAGCTTGCTAGATATCTTAATAATACTATTTTTATATAGTTAAACTACTTATACTAAAGTAGCTATCTCTTTTACTATTATAAACTAAGTAGTTATAAGCTTATTAAGAGTTTCTTCTTATAAATCTAAGCTTATTTCCTATATAAAAATAGATATCTAGAAAGCTATTATTAATATATAGCGTAAAGGTCTACTATATCTATATTATATTAGTATTTTCTCTTATAGAGGGTTAGGGTTAATAATAATATAATCCTCTACTAGTTCTTCTAGTTTATTAGCGCTCTTATCGCTAGAGGTAGTTTTATCTATAATTAGCTTGTTTTAAGGGGTTTCTAGGTCTTTATAGAATAGCTTAATATATATTAATTAGAAGATAGATATCTTAATACCTATATTAATAATATATTCCTCCCTTCTAGAGGTTATAAGTTAATATAAGCCTTACTAGCCCTTCTTCTCGCAGTAGATAAAGATATTTAAGCTTATAGTAAGGTCTATAGTTTTTAATATATCTAGGCTATTATATATACTAAGTATAGTAGTAACTTACTTATTAGCCTTAATCTTCTAGACTTCCTTTATAGCTTTATAGATTATTCTTACTCTCTCTATAATTATTAGTATTAGTAGTAACTCTTTAACTATCTTTAGGTATATACTAAAAATAAGGAGAGTTAATATAAAGCTATTTAGTCCTACTATATTATTAATAGTTTTTACTACTATCTATAGGACGTTCTTATAGTCTATTAATAAGTAGTCCTTCTAAATAACTTAATATACCTTCTAAAGAAGTATATAATATCTCTTAACCTTACTTATACTATTATATACCTCTATAAGAATAGCTTTAACTATAATTCCTATTATATCTATATTTATCTTAAACTTATTAGAGATATAGTTTATTCTAGTATCTATAATAATATAATTTAGAGGTTTAATATAAATATTAATTTAGTATTATTATAGTATCTTCTAAATAGCTTTTAATATTTAATTTAATAAGAATTAGGCTATATTAAACGCTATTACTTTATTAATTATATATAGTATAAGTTCTCTATCTATCTAGACTATATTAATAATAATTATATAGTTAAAGTTAATATTATCCTTAAGGCTTAACTTAAATCTAAGTAGACTTATACTATTCTTCTAGTAGTATTTATAGTAAGTTATTATCTTTTTAATAATCTCTTATTTAACTTTATATTTAAACCTATTAAGAAGGTTCTATAGGCGTTTTGCTATTAAGTAGCTAAATCTCTTATATAAGTATTAAACTTCTTATTTAGTAAGCTAGCTATTTATAAGTATCTCTTCTTAGTTAAAAAGTATCTATAGATACCCCTATCTATCTATAATAAGTATATTAATATTACCTCTTATAATTAAGTTAGTTAGAAGGTTATATAATATACTTATCTTCTTTATATTTTATATATAGAAGAGGAATAATATATCTATAGGTAGGATATAGAATATAATATTTCCTAATAATATTAGTATAATAGCTATACTTAGAGAGTTAACTTTCTTCTTAGGACTAAATTATATTTTAGCTTCACTTACTTTTAATTTATTAAGTTTAATAGGATATTATCTCTAGAGAGCTTTAAATTATTTTCTACTACTTATTAAATACTTTAAGGTACTTATATTTAATATAATCCTAAAGAACTCTTTAGCTAAATAGATAGTACTAAGTAAGAAGGTTTATAGTATCTTAGCTTTAATCTTAATACTTTTAAGGTCTAATTTACTTTTATTATATTAAGATACTTTATTAGTAAAGTAGATATATATCTATCTTATATTAAATTAGATTAGCTATAATATAGCTATTACTAAGTTTATATCTATAGTACTTAGTATATCTTATATATCTTTATTACTTTTAAAGTTATCTTTATTATTACTAAAGCTAAGTCTCTAGTAGTAATAATTAATATTAGTTTCTTCTGTTAATATAGTTCCTCTAAAGCTATTATTAAGCCTTTTAAAATCTATAAAGAAGTATATATAGGTCTTATAGGTACCCTTTTATTATTAGTTTTTATATCGCTTATATACTTTCTTTTAATCTTCTTTTATATATTTTATTAACTAGTATTTCTCTTAAAAGTAGACTTAGCACTTCTTTTAAAAATATCTTCTATAATATACTTAAAGCTTATATCTAAAGGTTTTATATAGGCTTTTTATATTCCTATAGCATCTCTCTTTACTATTCCTATAGTACTTTCTCTTAGTGAGGTAGGTATTAGTAAAGAACTATATTTTCCCTCTTAATCTAAGTTTTATAGTAATAGCTAATCTAAGAGAGCTTTAGAGGCCTTTATAAATACTTACTAGTATATTAAGGGTAGCTTTATATTCTTATATACTTTAGTATATATTAATTAAGTTAAGTATTATAATAGTATTAAACTAGAGGTCTAATAGTAAGGTTAGTTATACTCTATTAAGCCTTATTATTATCTCTTTAAAGTATTTAAGAGTATTCTTATTGTTATTTTCCTAGATAATTCTTACTAGTATAGTATTCTACTACTCTATAATATAGGCTTAGATAGTCTCTAAAGCTTTAAAGTATCTTTTAAGGTATACTATTTTCTTACTAAAGCTTAGTAGCTTATTATTAAGCTTTATATAGTAGTATATACTTATAGTACTTTTAAGTATTAAGTAGAAGATATTATTTATATATCTCTTATTAATACTTACTAAAGTATATATCCTTTAGAAGATACTAATCTTATTATTTAGCACTTTATATTTATTACTACTATACTATCTTTCTTTTAAGAGGATCTTAATAAGATCTACTATTTATCTTAATATAAAGCTTTATATAAGTTATTACTAGGATGTAGTAGGAGCTATAGATATCTCTATTTTAAGCTAGAAGAGTAGTAATAATTATATTTAGCTAAGCTTTATGTTTTCTAATTCTTAAAAGTATACTTTACTTATTACTAATATTTAATAATAGCTTTTAATATATAGGAGAGTCTAGTAACTTAGTATTTCTTATAGTTATTAGTTTTATAGAGGAGGCGTTTACTTATAGCTCTAAAAGCTCTTAAGGTATTCTATAATATTATTATTTTCTTTTATTAAGTCTTCTTTTAGTTTTAGATCTCTCTAGAACCTTCTTTTAAGTTCTAAGTAGTTATTAGCCTCCTTTTATAGTTATAATATTATCTAAAGTAGAAATAATTTAGTATATATAATCTAAGCTAGTTCTCTTATAATATTAATAAACCTTCTTATAGTGAAGTATATACCTCTTTATTATAGAAAGTTATAGAGTTTAATATATAATTATTTCCTTACTATAGTAAAGGTTTATTCTATTTATCCCTTAAAATCTAATATAAACTATAACTATAGGTCCCTACTAAAGAGATCTTTATTAATATACTTATTTAGATAATAGCTAATCTATCTATTAGTTATCTCTATAGTAGCGTTATTAGAGTTTTCCTCTAGTAGCTTTCCCTATAGTAATATATTTATTAAGATAGTAAAAAACTCTACTATCTTATTCCTTGCTATTAGGATTAAAATTATTAATAGATTAGCTCTTTCT
The DNA here is from genome assembly GCA_025328345.1 of Colletotrichum sp. SAR11_59. NCBI lineage: Eukaryota > Fungi > Ascomycota > Sordariomycetes > Glomerellales > Glomerellaceae > Colletotrichum > Colletotrichum sp. SAR11_59. The sequence continues at coordinate 173,368 of JAKMXC010000011.1, read as the reverse complement.
AAAGATAGTATATTCTAGAGTTTATTTTCTAAGGTGTTTAAGGCTTAGGTTCTTATTCCTATAGTCTTAGGTACGCTTTAAGTAGGTATAGCGTTACCTAGTAGCTTTATTATTACTATATTTATACCTACTATTATATTAACTCTAATCTTATTAACTAGGCGTTTAGACTAATTATACTTAGTTATATAGCGTTTCTTAGGGGCTGAAACTACTAGGGTATATATATCTATTAGCTAATTTACTGCTAGTTGCCTTATACTATTTAATTAGAGTTTTTACTTAATAAGGTCTTAGATCTAAGTATAAGAAGGGGGTATAATCCTTTAGTAAGGATCTAATAGGCTAATAAAGCTAGCTCTAGCTATATTTTAATAAATCTAGCTCTAGCTATATTCCTATATACTTATCTTAGTTAGTGTAAGTATATATTCTTAGCATATTAATATGCTTATTTCCTATTAATTATAAGTTAATCTCTAGTAGTCTCTTTTTTTAATATATTTAATAAGTGCTTATTAGTGATAGTAATAAGTAGTTTCTATATATATATTTCCTTATAATCTTAGTTAGCTATATATTTTAGCTTATATAGTAGTTATATTTATTAAGGTATAAATTAAATAGACTATTAAATCTTAAGATCTTTAGTAATAGTACTTTCTAAAGAAGACTTTAATTATTAATCTTAGCCCTAGTTATTACTTAGTAATTTATATACTACTTATATAGCTTAAGGTTTATCTAGTATTATTACTATAGACTTAGTAAATATAATTAGTTATAAACTTAATAGAATATATAGCGAGGGGTAGTAAGGGATAGAGAGATAGTAAAGATCCTATTTACTCTAGTTTTAGATCCTAACTATATAGTGCTAGGTATAATCGCCTTAAGAGGCGTATAATAGCCTTATTTTTAGTTATAAAATAAAACTTTATAAGTACTCCTAGTTATTTCTTTAGTAGTAAATAAATACTATCTTTAGGCTACTAAAATCTTCTTAATAATACCTTAAGGAATAGGGTTATTATATAGCCACCCTTATGTTATTTTCCTTAAGGTATAACTTTATTAGAGGTTATTCTTATATACTATTATAGTATATTATTTTAATAATACCTAAGGGATAGAGGTAATAAGTATTAGTAAGTTAAAATCCTATAATTTTAAGCTGCTATATATGTTTAAAGCTATGCTCTTTAGTTATTATACTTTAGGCTTATATAGCTAAGTAGTTACTTTAATCTTTAGTAGTATTAGTTAGTAGGCTTTAGTTACTATATAAAGAGGGGTTTTTATATCCCCCCCTAGCCTAGTAGTTATATTATACTATTATTATTAACTTATACTTATAGTAGTAGGTATAAAACGCTATCCTAGCTATAAATTATTAACTTCCTTAATATAATAAGAAGTATATTTCTCACGCTTAGTAATAAGCTAATACTATTTTATTAGTAATATATGCTATTATAGTTATAGCTTAATAGGCTATTATTACTATAGTAATAGCCTTTCCTTTCTATATTCTTAGTTAATATAGCGTTAACGCTAGTAATAAGCCCTAGTTACTTAGAATCTTATAAAGTAATAGTGCTAAAAGAATTTTCATTATAATTATATTTCCCTTTTTTAAAGCTACTTTATAGTTATTACCTAGCTATAAGTTAAGCCTCTTAGCTATTATTAAAGTAGTTTAGACTATAACACTAAATACTAGTAGTAATTATAATTATAGTAATAATATTATTAGAGCTAGTCTTTTAGCCTTATACCTAGTTTTATAATAGGTAATATAATGCTTAAGCGTTTTAATATAGTTATAGTCTCTACTTAGTTATTATTTAGTATCTCTATTCTAATATATAGAGTAAATATACTTAAGGGGGTACTAAGTAGTATTAATAAGTTCTTTATAAGTTATAAGTAGGGTTATACTTATCTACTTTAGTTATCCTTACTAATACTTAGCCTCTTAGCTAGTTTTCCTTATAGTAATATATAATAGAAGTAATTTATAGTTTTTAGTACTTCTAACTATAGTTTAGAGCGTTTTATATACTTAAGATATTAGTACTATTTAGGGTAAGTTCTCATACTTATATATAGTTTATAAAGTAGCTTAAGTTATTATAAAACTAAGTAAGGTAGTTAAAAGTATAGAAAGTAGCTAGTTACTACTAAATACTTTATAAGAGGTAAGTAATATAGATAATACTATTAAGTATACTATAATTATAGCTTCTTTAGTAGGTCTTATAGCTATTAATCTAAGTGAAAATTTAAGCGTTTATTATTCTAGTATATATTAAATATTTATAGTTTCTTAATATATAATAGACGCTCTTATAGTAAGTTACTACTAGTATAACGTTAAACTAAAGATTTAGAGTAAGTATAATTAGTTCTTATAGTTATTTTACTTAATAATATATAGTAGTTATTATCCTACCTCTCTTAGTATAACTTCTTAAGAAGACTAGTCGTTATAGCTTATAGCGATATAGTAATCTTAAGGAGTTATCTCTTCTAGTCCCTTACTAATCTATAGTATTATAGTAACTTATAAAAGTTAACTACTAATTAGTATTAGTATAAGTACTAGTAATACCTTTTAACTAGTTAATATAAAGGGTTATAAAATATAAGTGAAAATGTATTATATATTAAAGTTATAGATATAGTAGTGAGGGTAGTAATATAGCGTTAAGAGTTAGAGAGATCTCTGCCCTCTCATTAGCTAGATTCTGCTGCATCTATGCTGGGCGGTAAGTGTAGCATTATTCCAACATGCACCTATCAAGTCGACAGGTACAAACAGAAAGAATGTGACGATTGCGCCAATCGAGTGGTAGACCAAGGCATAGACGATCCATTCTGCAATCAAGCTGCGGCCGAGGCGAAGAATGCCCTGCAGTGCTTGAGCAACCATCGATGTCGGTTGATAACTCGGAACGTTTTGGGCTTCGACGATTGCCTTCTTGGTAATACTCGGAATCGGCGCGCCGAGCGACATTGTACCAGAATTCGGGCTTGCTTGCCCCGAGGTGAGCGGCACGATGCGAGAGTTGAATTTAATGCGTGATTGACCTGAGGTAGGTTGCGGGGACAACGAGACAGTGGGCGAAAGGTCAGAACGGAGTTGTTTCCAGACCCAAGGCGTAGCCTTGCAGAGTATTGTTTGCTTCCACCCAGAAGAGTGGTCAGAGGTCTCGCGTCGGGAAATTTTCTTGTTGCATGGAAAGAACGTTTTGCCTTTGCTGGGCGGCATGTGCGTTAGGTCGTCTCTGTGGCTCCATTTCAGAGGGTCGATCGGGGCCGTAAAGGTGGCCCGGGGATAAGGTAGGCTCGGCGCACGACGCCGCAGCTGGCCGGACATCCATGCCTTGGGTCGGAGCCATCTTCCGCACACAAGCTCATGCGACGCCGAATAGTAACATGAAGGAAACAATTTGAAGATGGATGGGAGTATCAAGATCCTCCATGACGGTTGGTCTGTTTTGAGATCTCGTGCGACTGGGCGATTGAATCTCCCAGGCGCAGACGTTACATATACTGTCACTTGAAATGCCCTTTCATGACTACAATATTATTGCGAGACGCAGTCCCTCTCTTTTCCAACGGCCGGACCACATACAGCGCGTAAGATGTCTTCTTGTCTGTTTCTGCATCCAAGACGCGATGTTTGTCGCTAAGTACTTTGTATTTACCCCAACTAAGCGTTTGCGGAACCGCTGCCCCTCTTTGTCTCTTTCAGTGTCCAATGATAGGTGCATTCATCAAGGTCCAGCAGGGTCGAGCCATCAGTCACTTCTGTTTTGGGCACGTGTTGGCGCTAAGATGCCGATTCACCCGCACAGAGTAACATGCATGCAATTCGCCTCTCCAGCTGCCATCTGCTGCTACCTTCCTCTGGAGGCAAGTCAGCATGTGGCGTCCTTCGGCTACTTCTAACGTCTTCCCTACAACCCCATTTTGACGACGCCCACGACGATGGGATGTGATGCACGCCATGGACGTTGAGCGACAGAGTGGGCAAGACAGGCCGTCGAGTCCAAGCTCCTTGTCTTCGGAGAGCAACGAGGGCTATCACCGAGATGTCTCGCCTTCGAGCTCAACCAGAGAAGATGGTACGGAGAAGTCGCCTTTCCTCACTCACGACGAAGGCAATAGCGGCATAGGAGACCGCAGACGATATCGGAAAGGCTCGTCGTGGAAGACCACGGTATCCGCTGTCGCAAGTCTTTTTGGCGTCTTCGTTTTCTTTCTGGTCTTCTTCGTCTTCGATCGCTTTTTGCCGGGTGCTACCCGTCTTGATGGAGCGACACCAACACACACCATCGATGAACAGATTCCTCCAGCCCCACGTCTGAGAGACTCATCAGAGTATGTTCTCAGCTCATCATGGGACTACGCATCGGCAAAGAGCGTCAGAGAGTATCACTGGACTATTCGAGACGCAATCTTCAACCCAGATGGCATCTTCCGACCGATGATTCTGATCAACAATCAATTCCCTGGACCGCTTGTCGAGTGCAACGAGGGAGACACCATAATCGTTCATGTCCATAATGAGGCAGCCAACGCCACTGCCATCCACTTCCACGGCATGTTCCAAAATGGTACAAACTCCATGGATGGCACTGTTGGCGTCACACAATGCCCAATCGCCCCCAACGCAACCTTCACCTACCAGTTTACCGTCGACGGACAGTCGGGGACCTATTGGTATCATGCGCACCACAGCGCCCAGTCGTCGGATGGAGTGGTTGGTCCGATGGTCGTGCACTCTCGGAATGAGAAGAAGGAAGCAGACGCGTACGCGAGCGACCGCGTGGTCATGATCCAGGATCATTACCACAATACCTCGGCCGAGCTGCTCATGGACTATCTCCAACCGGACCAAGAGAACGATGAGCCTGTGCCGTCCAGCGGTCTCATCAACGGGCAGAACTACCGTAATTGCGCTGACTTTGACGGCTGGCATTGCGAGAACAAAGTTTCTCAGCTGGAATCCTTGGCCTCATTCGACCTGACTCCAGGTCAAAAGCACCGCCTCCGTTTCATCAACACTGGCGCATTTGCAGAGTTCCAAGTTGAGATTGACGAGCACCCATTCCACGTTACCGAGGTCGACGGTACTCAAGTTGCATCGGCATCATTTCGCCGTTTGAACATCCTCCCTGCACAGCGCTACAGCGTTGTCATCGACACCAACGTGACAACTGCAGACTCTTTCTGGATGCGTGCCAGAATGGTCACACACTGCTTCGCCAAGGAGAATCAGTGGCTCGATCCTGAGGTCAGAGCCATCATTAGCTACAGCAAGACGTCGGAACATGCCACCATTGCCCAAGAGCCACAAACAAAAGGTTGGGGTGAAGCGCATGATGTCGATTGCCGCGACATGGATACCAGCACCCTCCAACCCGTCGAAGCCATAGCAGCACCAGCGACGACGGCGTCCATGTACCTCCGTGCCAACTTCGAAATCGGCGCCTGGCGTTTGTCTCGTGGCTTCTTCAACAAATCGACGTGGCATGGGAACGTCACATCGCCAACGCTGTACCGCATCATGGAGACGGCGCAGGCAGAGGATGAAACCGCCCTACCTCAGATTACGGGAGTGAACGAAGTCGCTTTCGATCCGGAGAAGGAGTTTGTGTACCAGACAACGGGGATCGAGACTGTGGACATAGTCATCAGCAATTTCGACGACGGCGCTCACCCGTTCCACCTTCACGGGCACAAGTTCTTCGTGCTGAAGCAATCACCCACGGGATATCCCCCCGAGAATATCACCGAGCTGGAGGAAGAGCTGACCGCCTCTGGAGTTCTGGCAAACCCGCTGAGAAGAGACACAATCACCGTCCAGGGATACGGATGGGCTGTCATTAGAGTCGTCCTGGACAACCCAGGCATGTGGGCATTCCACTGTCATAATGCATGGCATGCTGAGTCGGGCATGATGATGGTGATTGCGGCTAGAGTAGAAACGGCGAGGGACTGGAAAGTGAGCGAGGAGGAAAAGGGGTTGTGCGGTCTACCTGGCGTCGAGAAAGGAGTGCGGCCCGACGACGAGATCTGGTATGGGAACTTTGGCGACTGAGCGAGTATACGGATAGTACGGAAAGAAATAGAATACCCATTGATTCCGCGAATCAGGTTTGTCGATAGTGGCACTCTGAAGTTGTAAAGGGGGGGAAGAACCCTGCAACGGAGTCTCCTCGTCTGTCGGGTTCATTCCGAAGCCATGCCCTTCCGCGCGCGGGACGCGGCGGTCAACGTCTGTGGGCAGCTCGACGACCAAGAGACCCCTGCTCGATGATTTCTCGTTCTCGTTTGCTGATGTTGAGATCGCCAAGTTGCTGCCCACCTGAACCACAATTCAAGCCTTTTTGCAGTGGGCAACTGACGACGACCTGCGGCTCTTTTCTCGGTCCTCCGCATCGCCAAGTCCCCAACACAGCGGCATTTCACCCCTTCTTTGCCAACACCAAACTACGCCGCGAATGTGAGAAATGACCGAACTGACTGCGCTTTCTTTACTTCTTCTAGACTAATGCTAACGGCTTTCTTTTCTCCGGACATGAGCGGTGACCGAGGAATAGGCCAGTGTCGGAATAATGCCACACTCACCGCCTAGCATGGATGTAGCAGAATCCAGCTAATGAGAGGGCAGAGATCTCTCTAGCTCTTAACGTTATATTACTACCCTCACTACTATATCTATAACTTTAATATAGAATATATTTTTACTTATATTTTATAACCTTTTATATTAACTAGTTAAAAGGTATTACTAGTACTTATATTAATACTAATTAGTAGTTAACTTTTATAAGTTACTATAATACTATAGATTAGTAAAAGATTAGAAGAGATAACTCTTTAAGACTACTATATTACTATAAGCTATAATAATTAGTTTTCTTAAGAAGTTATACTAAGAGAAGTAGGATAATAACTATTATATATTATTAAGTAAGATAACTATAAGAACTAATTATACTTACTCTAAATTTCTAGTTTAATATTATACTAGTAGTAACTTACTATAAGAGTATCTATTATATATTAAGAAATTATAAATATTTAATATATATTAGAATAGTAAGTACTTAAATTTTTACTTAGATTAATAACTATAAAACTTACTAAAGAAGCTATAATTATAGTATATTTAATAGTATTATCTATATTACTTATTTCTTATAAGGTATTTAGTAGTAACTAGCTACTTTTTATACTTTTAACTACTTTACTTAGTTTTATAATAACTTAAGCTACTTTATAAGCTATATATAGGTATAAGAACTTACCCTAAATAGTACTAATATCTTAAGTATATAAAACGTTTTAAACTATAGCTAGAAGTACTAAAAACTATAAATTACTTTTACTATATATTACTATAAAGAGAACTAGTTAAGAAGTTAAGTATTAATAAGGATAACTAAAGTAAATAAGTATAACTTTACTTATAACTTATAAAGAACTTATTAATACTACTTAGTACCTCTTTAAGTATATTTACTTTATATACTAGAATAAAGATACTAAATAGTAATTAAGTAGAGATTATAACTATATTAAAACGCTTAAGTATTATATTACTTATTATAAAGCTAAGTATAAGGTAAAAAGATTAGCTTTAATAATACTATTATTACGATTATAATTACTATTAGTATTTAGTATTATAGTTTAAACTACTTTAGTAATAGCTAAGAAGCTTAACTTATAGCTAAGTAATAACTATAAAGTAGCTTTAGGAAAGGGAAATATAACTATAATAAAAATTCTTTTAGTATTATTACTTCATAAGATTCTAAGTAACTAGGGCTTATTACTAGCGTTAATGCTATATTAACTAAGAATATAGAAGGGAAGGGCTATTACTATAGTAATAATAGCTTATTAAACTATAACTATAATAGTATATATTACTAATAAAATAGTATTAACTTATTACTAAGTATGAGAAATATACTTCCTATTATATTAAGGAAGTTAATGATTTATAGCTAGGATAGCGTTTTATACCTACTACTATAAGTATAAGTTAATAATAATAGTATAATATAAATACTAAGTTAGGAGGTATATAAAAACCCCTCTTTATATAGTAACTAAAGCTTATTAACTAATACTACTAAAGATTAGAGCAATTACTTAGTTATATAAGCTTAAAGTATAGTAACTAAGGAGTATAACCTTAGATATATATAGTAGCTTAAAAATTATAGGATTTTAACTTATTAGTATTTATTACTTCTATCCCTTAGGTATTATTAAAATAATACGCTATAATAGTATATAAAAACAACTTCTAATAAAATTACGCCCTAAAGAAAACAATATAAAGGCAGCTATATAATAACCTTATTCCCTAAGGTATTATTAAGAAGATTTTAGTAGTTTAAGGATAGTATTTATTTACTACTAAAGAAATAACTAAGAGTACTTAAAAAGCTTTATTTTATAATTAAGAATAAAACTATTACACGCCTCTTAAGGTAATTATACTTAGTACTATATAGTTAGGATCTAAAACTAAAGTAAATAGGATTTTTACTATCTCTCTATCCTTTACTACCCCTCGCTATATATTTTATTAAGTTTATAACTAATTATATTTACTAAGTCTATAGTAATAATACTAAATAAACCTTAAGTAATATAAGTAGTATATAGATTACTAAGTAATAACTAAAGCTAAGATTAATAATTAAAGTCTTCTTTAGAAGGTATTATTACTAAAGATCTTAAGATTTAATAGTCTATTTAATTTATACTTTAATAAATATAACTACTATATAGGCTAGAATATATAACTAACTAAAATTATAAGGAAATATATATATAGGAGCTGCTTATTACTATTACTAATAAATACCTACTAAATATACTAAAGAAAGAGACTACTAGAAGTTAACTTATAATTAATAGGAAATAAGTATATTAATACGCTAAGAATATATACCTATATTAACTAAGATAAGTATATAGAAATATAGCTAGAGCTAGATTTATTAGAATATAGCTAGAGCTAGCTTTATTAGCTTACTAGATCTTTACTAAAGGATTATACCCCCTTCTTATACTTAGATCTAAGACCTTATTAAGTAAAAACTCTAATTAAATAGCGTAAAGTAACTAATAGTAAATTAGTTAATAGATATATACGCCTTAGTAGCTTTAACTCCTAAGAAACGCTATATAACTAAATATAGTTAGTTTAAACGTTTAGTTAATAAGATTAGAGTTAATATAATAATAGGTATAAATATAGTAATAATAGAGCTACTAAGTAATATTATACCTACTTAAGATATACTTAAAACTATAAGAATAAGAACTTAAATCCTAAATACTTTAGAAAATAAACCTTAGAATATACTATCTTTAGAAAGAGTTAATCTATTAATAATTTTAATCCTAATAATAAGGAATAGGATAATAGAGTTTTTTACTATCTTAATAAATATATTACTATAAAAAAAGCTACTAGAAGAAGACTTTAATAATACTACTATAGAGATAACTAATAGATAGATTAGCTATTATCTAAATAAGTATATTAATAAAGATCTCTTTAGTAGGGACTTATAGTTATAGTTTATATTAGATTTTAAGAGATAGATAGAATAAGCCTTTACTATAGTAAAGAAATAATTATATATTAAACTCTATAACTTTTTATAATAAAGAGGTATATACTTTACTATAAAAAGGTTTACTAACGTTATAAGAGAACTAGCTTAGATTATATATACTAAATTATTTCTACTTTAGATAATATTATAACTATAAAGAGAAGTAAATAACTACTTAAAACTTAAAAAAAAACTTTAAAGAGATCTAAAACTAAAAGAAGATTTAACTAAAGAAAATAATAATATTATAGAATACCTTAAGAGCTTCTAGAACTATAAGTAAACACCTCCTCTATAAGACTAATAACTATAAAAAATATTAAGTTATTAAACTCTCTTATATATTAAAAGCTATTATTAAGTATTAGTAATAAGTAAAGTATATTTTTAAGAATTAGAAAATATAAAGTTTAGCTAAATATAATTATTACTACTTTCTTAGCTTAGAATAGAGATATCTATAGCTTCTACTATATCTTAGTAATAACTAATATAAAACTTTATATTAAAATAAATCGTAGATCTTATTAAGATCCTCTTAAAAGAAGGATAATATAGTAGTAATAAATATAAAGTACTAAATAATAAGATTAGTATTTTCTAAAGGATATATACTTTAGTAAGTATTAATAAGAGATATATAAATAATATCTTCTACTTAATACTTAAAAGTACTATAAGTATATATTATTATATAAAGTTTAATAATAAACTACTAAGTTTTAGTAAGAAAATAGTATACTTTAAAAGACACTTTAAAGCTTTAAAGACTATTTAAGTTTATATTATAGAGTAGTAGAATACTATATTAGTAAGAATTATCTAGGAAAATAATAATAAGAATATTTTTAAATACTTTAAAGAGATAATAATAAAACTTAATAGAGTATAACTAACTTTACTATTAGACCTCTAGTTTAATACTATTATAACGCTTAACTTAATTAATATATACTAAGGTATATAAGAATATAAAGCTACTTTTAATATACTAGTAAGTATTTATAAAAACTTCTAAAACTCTCTTAGATTAGCTATTACTATAAAACTTAAATTAAGAAGGAAAATATAGTTCCCTACTAATACCTACCTTACTAAGAGAAAGTATTATAAGAATAGTAAAGAGAGACGCTATAGGAATATAAAAAGCCTATATAGAACTCTTAGACGTAAACCTTAAATATATCGTAAAAGATACCTTTAAAAGAAATACTAAGTTTACTTTTAAGAGAAATACTAGTTAATAAAATATATAGAAGAAGATTAAAAAAAAGCATATAAGTAATATAAGAACTAATAATAAAAAAGCACTTATAAGACTTATATATACTTCTTTATAGACTTTAAAAAGCTTAATAATAGCTTTAGAGGAACTATATTAATAGAAGAAACTAATATTAACTATTATTACTAGAGACTTAGCTTTAGTAATAATAAAGATAATTTTAAAAGTAATAAAGATATATAAGATATACTAAGTATTATAGATATAAACTTAGTAATAGCTATACTATAGCTAATCTAGTTTAATATAAGATAGATATATATCTACTTTATTAATAAAGTATTTTAATATAGTAAGAGTAAATTAAACCTTAAAAATATTAAAATTAAAACTAAGATACTATAAACCTTCTTACTTAATACTATCTACTTAGTTAAGAAGTTCTTTAGGATTATATTAGATATAGATATTTTAAAATACTTAATAAGTAGTAGAAAATAATTTAAAGTTCTCTAGAAGTAATATCTTATTAAACTTAATAAATTAAAAGTAGGTGAAGTTAAAATATAATTTAGTTTTAAGAAGAAAGTTAACTCTCTAAGTATAGCTATTATACTAATATTATTAAGAAATATTATATTCTATATCCTACTTATAAATATATTATTCCTCTTCTATATATAAGATATAAAGAAGATAAGTATACTATATAACTTTCTAACTAACCTAATTATAAGAAGTAATATTAATATATTTATTATAAATAGATAGAGGTATCTATAAATACTTTTTAACTAAAAAGAGATACTTATAGATAGCTAGTTTACTAAATAAAAGGTTTAACGTTTATATAAGAGATTTAGCTACTTAATAGTAAAACGCCTATAAGACCTTCTTAATAGGTTTAAATATAAAGTTAAATAAGAGATTATTAAAAAGATAATAACTTATTATAAATATTATTAGAAGAATAATATAAACTTACTTAGATTTAAGTTAAGCTTTAAGGATAATATTAACTTTAACTATATAATTATTATTAATATAGTTTAAATAAATAGAGAACTTATATTATATATAATTAATAAAGTAATAGCGTTTAATATAACTTAGTTCTTATTCAATTAGATATTAGAAACTATTTAGAAAATACTATAATAATACTAGATTAATATCTATATTAGACCTCTAAATTATATCGTTATAGATACTAGAATAAACTATATCTCTAATAAGTTTAAAATAAATATAGATATAATAAGAATTATAGTTAAAGCTATTCTTATAGAAGTATATAATAATATAGGTAAAGTTAAGAGATATTATATACTTTTTTAGAAGGTATATTAAGTTATTTAGAAGGACTACTTATTAATAAACTATAAGAATATCTTATAGATAGTAGTAAAAACTATTAACGATATAGTAAAACTAGATAGCTTTATACTAACTCTCTTTATTTTTAGTATATACCTAAGGATAGTTAAAGAATTACTACTAATATTAATAATTATAGAGAAAGTAAGAATAATCTATAAAGTTATAAAAGAAGTTTAGAAGATTAAAACTAATAAGTAAGTTACTACTATACTTAGTATATATAATAGCTTAGATATATTAAAAACTATAGACCTTACTATAAACTTAAATATTTTTATTTATTATAAGAAGAAAAATTAATAAAGCTTATATTAACTTATAATTTCTAGAAAGGAGGAATATATTATTAATATAGGTATTAAGATATCTATCTTCTAATTAATATATATTAAGCTATTCTATAAAAACCTAAAGACCTTTTAGAATAAGCTAATTAAGAATAAAACTACTTTTAGTAATAAAAGTACTAATAGACTAGAAAAACTAATAGAGAACTATATTATTATTAACTTTAATTTTCTATAAGAGGAAATATTAGTATAATATAGATATAGTAGACCTTTACGCTATATACTAATAATAGCTTTCTAGACGTCTATTTTTATATAAGAAATAGGCTTAAACCTATAAGAAGAAACTCTTAATAAGCTTATAACTACTTAGTTTATAATAGTAAAAGAGATAGCTACTTTAGTATAAATAGTTTAATTATATAAGGATAGTATTATTAAGATATCTAGTAAGCTATTTAAATAGGCTTCTATAATAGAGATTAATAGCTTTATTAAGAAAGGCGTTCTTTACTTTATTAAGTTTAACCTATATATATATAAAGGTAAATAATTATTTAATATATATATTATATATAAAGTTAAGGAAAAAAATAAGAAACTATATAAGAAAGTATAACTTATAGTATAAGGATATAGTAATAATAGTAAGAGATTTATCCTAATATAGAGCTTTATAATATAATATACTAGCTAAAGACTTCTCTTTATTATTATACTTATACTTATAATATCTTTCTACTTTATAGTATAGTTAAGAGATATAATATAGGCTTATATTTAAGTAATTAAAGCTTTCTTTAGATCTATTTTTACTTAACTACTTATATAAATTTACTATAAGTACTTAGAAGATATAATTATAGAGATTATTAAATTACTATATAAGCTTACTAAATTAAAAATATATTAGTAGGAGATATATAGTAAGTACTACTTTATAAAACTCTTAATAAGAGCTTTAATATATAACTTATACTTAATGATCTCCTTAGATAAAAACCTAATAGTTAGTATTATTAGTATATAAATAGATAATACTTTTAGTATTACTAACTTTATATTTACTATAAAAGAAGAAAAAGAGCTCTAGTAGGTAGGATTTATAGTAAAACTAAAGGAATACTTAATAGAAAAATACTTTATTATATTTAATAGAGGTATTATATCCTTTAAGTAAGGAAATATTTACTTATATTAGAAGGGGTAAGTATAGAAGCTCTACTTTATTAATATAAAGGTAATAGAAAATAAAATAAAATAATAATATATTAAATAATATACTTATAAAACTTATATTATATTAATCTACTAACTAGAGGTATACTTTAACCTCTCTATTATAGCTTAATATTAGAACTTAACGATAGATAATATTAAAGTATTAAATAAATATATTAAATAGTAAATAATAAATATAGACTAAAAACTTTAATATATCCTTTTTAACTTATTAGAAGCTAAGTTATTTATATTTATTAATAGATTTTTTACTAATAATAAGGATATAACTTCTTAGCTAAGTTTTATAATTATCCTTATTAATAAGAAGTAAGTTAATAATATATTTAAGATAACTAGGAATATAGTTTACTATAGTTTAACTAAGAGTAAATATATTATAAGAAGTATACTAGTTTCTAAAATATATACTATAATAGTAAGTATTAATATAGTATATATTATAACTATAACTTTTAAGATTATTATTAATAAGCTTAATTAACTAGTAATCTTAATTATTATTTATATAAACTTCTACTTACTTTATAAATATCTTATTAAACTTAGTATTATAAAAGAGAAACGCTTAATAATTAATATTATAGTAATCTAAAAGTTATATAAATAATAAGAAGTAGAAGAAATATACTAGATTAATAGTAATAGTAACTTTACTAATACTTTTATGAAAAGTACTCTAAATAAAGTATTAGAAAACTTTATTAATACTAATAAAGTATATATATATATAGAAGGATAGGTTAATTAAGAGTAATATATAGTAAGGAGATAGTATTAGAAATAGAAACTTAGTGTTAGAAGTTTAGTTACTATATTATATATTAGCTAGTAGTATATAGAATAGAAAAGAAATATAATAAGTTATATACTTTATATAAAAAGTATAGTAATTATATTATTATAGTATATATAGTATTTTTAAGCATTTTACATAATATATAGTATATAGTAAAAAGAAAAAACTACTAGTATTAGAATAATACTATATTTACTACTTAGTATAGATATAGTAGAATCTAGTTAATAAGAGGGTAGAGATCTCTCTAGTTCTTAACGCTATATTACTACCCTTATTACTATATCTATAACTTCAATATAGAATACATTTTCACTTATATTTTATAACCCCTTATATTAACTAGTTAAAAGGCATCACTAGTACCTGTACTAACAGCCAGGCAGTTGATTGCGTAAGTTAGAACGTGCATGACCTCTAGCAAAGCTAGTCTGCATAGAGATCTTAAACAGGGGGTCCTCTACGGAACCGCGATGCTAAGAGATTGAGGAACGGGGCCGGTCTAGCTGGATCGGACACAAGTCGCCAGCTACCCATGGGGCACGTGTGGCATCGTGGTCCCATTTCAATTTTGCTCCGCAAGCAGTCCAGAGGTCTAGGCCCCTTAATTCTTCTTCGGCCGCTTCTTCGATTTCCGATGCTATTTTCGAAGTGCCGTAATCTCTAGGTTTTTGCAAGTTTGTTGCAGAACGGGCAGAATTTCTCGAGTATCAAAAGGGACAAAAGAAGAAAAGGAGTCTGTCGGCGACCCGATTTTTATGGTGGATTCCCTCGCATTAAAGGAAGAGACGACGCGTGCGTCGCATTAACTCGGGAATAGTGGTTTTCAAGTTTGATCCCGTCGGGACGCCCCATTTATTCGCACTTTGCCCATCTTTTGTTCTGTGTTTGTTGGTGACATCCAGCAGCCGTGTGCCGTTTTCCATATTAATGTACGGGTACCGATTCCATGTTGATGGGACACGCACCGGTGAAGTCATTGCAACGGAGACGGTCCCACGAGTGGACGGACGTTTTTCGCCGTGCCACCTCGTCTAGTTGAAGAAGGGCAAAGCCGAAGAATCGTACCATTACAGCACAATCGAGTTAAGATCTGTAAAGATCTTGTGTAACATTGGAAGTCACGAACAACGAGGGACGGAGAAACATGGGATGATACGACGTTGAAATTGGATAAACAGAATTTGACTGGTGCGAAATAGGGTCGGTACTGAGTTGATGACCATGCTGTTTCAGCCGCGTGAACACGAGGTGCAGAAACTCTAATTTGGCCGTCAGGACCTCGAGAGGAGAAAATCTGCTGTGCCAGACAGAGTTGACCAGAAGGTTGCGTGTGTCGGGAAGCGGGAATGCGTGATGTCAAGTTCATGGCAGATCGGCAGTCTTAGCACGCAAGCCGATGAACTCTAACACGTCGCGGGGTTAAAGAGAGAGAGTGCATCTCACGAGGGCAACGACTCAGAAACGCTGCAGGTCGGTTGGACATGTTTCCCTTGCCAATCATTGGCGGGAAACACTTTCGCCATGGGTGGTCCGTCTGAATCGAAAGTGCCTGCCTTGCTCTCCCGAAAGTCAATTCTATTGCCAACCAGAACCGTCAGCTGCTGCTACGCTCCCCACTCTCATAAGTCCCTGAGCTATACGTGTTTTGGGGCCTTGACCACCCGGCTAACCGGCGGCAACTAATATCAGGTGAACTCTGATCAATTTAAAGCTCAAATTGTCTGACCATAAACTTCCACCAACCATGGGGCCTGCTGCGGATGGGAAAGGCATCCCTGGGTAATATGATGGCCGTTACGCGTCTGGGTGGCCAACGTGACCCCTATGCTGAATGTGCCTGTTTTCTTGTTGCGGTTCAGCGCTTCTCGATGCGGTGCCTGGTTGAGGCTGGAAAGGCGGCACGGAACTCGGCAACTCGAGGTAAGGATGAGATAGGCCAGAACCACTAGTTTCGATCGGGACAAGTCCCGGAGGGGCATGCTCAACAGGCCTTAGCCTACGGCAAAGCACCACTGCTCGTTTATGTCAATCGCGGAGATGGGCACCGCCTGGCAGATGCTGATGAAGGAGTAGTGTGATTCCATGAATTTCAGGAGCTGGTGTGGGGGTGGCAGCGACCAGATGCAAGGGCCATCCCCGGCTCGTTGGGTGCTCTGGAATGGGCCATCCACCCAGCTCCGAGCTCCATCGTCCATCTAACTGACTCGACCAGTGTTTCCCTGCTCGCGGGCAGACAATTTGTCGCGGTAAACATGAGCCGACCGATGACAGGCCTTGGCATCCCATCCTCTCCAGCCTTGCCAAGAAGACCAAGAGATCCAGAGACTTGGATATAAACCGCCTGGCCATCCTCCTCCAGAGTGCCAAGAGATTTTCAAGACATCAAACCCGCAGATCTCTTAACATTCTTACCATTCTCGAGTCTTGGCTCATCCTTCTTTCATTAACCTGATCCATTCTTTGCTTACTACTTGCCTATTCTGATACTGTGTATCAAGTCGCTCTCTTAACAAACAACCACCAAAAACAATCAACTCTGCCAAAATGGTTTCCTCGCTTCTCGTTCTCGGCGCCCTGGCGTCCGCCGCCATCGCCTCCCCAATTCCCGAGGTTCAGGCCCGCGCCAGCTGCACCTTCACCGATGCCGCCTCCGCCATCAAGGGCAAGGCCAGCTGCACCAGCATCGTCCTGAACGGCATTGCCGTCCCCGCCGGTACCACCCTCGACATGACCGGCCTCAAGTCCGGCACCACCGTAAGTTCTACACTTCGTCCGAAGAAAACCGGCCACAACGGAGCCGCTTCCCGGGACTTTTGCTGACCACCTCCGAAACAGGTCACCTTCCAGGGCAAGACCACCTTCGGCTACAAGGAGTGGAAGGGACCCCTCATCTCCTTCTCCGGCAGCAACATCCAGATCAACGGTGCCTCCGGACACTCCATTGACTGCCAGGGCTCCCGCTGGTGGGACAGCAAGGGCAGCAACGGCGGCAAGACCAAGCCCAAGTTCTTCTACGCCCACAGCCTCAAGAGCTCCAACATCAAGGGCCTGAACGTCCTGAACACCCCCGTCCAGGCTTTCTCCATCAACAGCGCCACCAACCTGGGCGTCTACGACATCACCCTCGACAACTCCGCCGGTGACTCTGCTGGAGGCCACAACACCGATGCTTTCGATGTCGGCTCCTCCACCGGTGTCTACATTTCTGGCGCCAACGTCAAGAACCAGGACGACTGCCTGGCTATCAACTCCGGTACCAACATCACCTTCACCGGCGGTACCTGCTCTGGTGGCCACGGTCTCTCTATCGGCTCCGTTGGTGGCCGTTCCGACAACACCGTCAAGACCGTCACCATCTCCAACTCCAAGATTGTCAACTCCGACAACGGTGTCCGTATTAAGACGGTCTCCGGCGCCACCGGCTCCGTCTCTGGCGTCACTTACTCCGGCATCACCCTCTCCAACATCGCTAAGTACGGTATCGTCATTGAGCAGGACTACGAGAACGGTTCCCCCACCGGCACCCCCACCTCCGGCGTCCCCATCACCGACCTCACCCTCAGCAACGTCAAGGGCTCCGTCGCCTCCTCCGGCACTGACGTCTACATCCTCTGCGCTTCTTGCAGCAGCTGGAAGTGGTCTGGCATCTCTGTCACCGGCGGCAAGGCCTCCACCAAGTGCAAGGGCATCCCCAGCGGCAGCGGCGCTGCTTGCTAAATACCTCCTCCTTCTCCTCCGCCACACAAGAGTCGGATCTCGTTGATGCGGGATGCTCTGGCTGCGGGATGGGTCGGCGACTTTCGGGGCTAGCCTCCGGCAGTCGCTGCGGTATTCAGCCGGAACTTTTCTTGTAATTATTTGGGGCTTTGGTCCGGGAATCTGCGCCCGGTCAAGCTGCGCAAATTGTTCGTGTACATAATTCTTCTTTCTTCTGCCCATTGAGATGTCTTCGGGGCAGTACATAATCAATCCAAATTTCCCTTTGGATGCAATCTCGGTCGTTCTCCTGCTTGATTCATTAGTGACCTTGTTTCGCTAAGAGACCCAGTGCATCCACATAGCTAAGACGTGCCAGAGATAAACGACGCCCAAGCTCCACCTCAGTGACAAGGTATCTGCAGCGATATCCCTGACCTCAAACAGGGGCCCTGGCACACAATTTCCCGAGGCGGAACCGGCACACAATCACGGAAAAGCGTTATTTGTCGAGGACCGCAAAAATGCAGGAAACGGCAAAAGAGAAACTCCTCGACGGGGAATTGAACCCCGGTCCCCGGCGAATCGTTGAATGACAAGCCGATATCCTCACCACTAGACTATCGAGGATTTAGATCATGTGATCGGCGAAGGCCTTCCTCAAAATGAGACCTAACAAGCGTGGGCGCCTAACGCACAAGCGCTCAGAGACTACAAAGCTGCATACTGCACGGTAATGAACTCCCACTACTATCACAAGACTTGCCGCAATAATCTGTTGCTCTTGGAATATCATGCTATCGAACTTAAGGTTGACCACATCTCATGTTTTCTTAGCATTGCATTTGGCCTTCTCCGCCGTGTGTGAATGGCGCAGAACAGGCGGATGTCGACGCGGACAAATTTCCTAGGAAAAGATTATTGACTTCTGTCACGCATAACACACTGGACCCGATAAAGATGGAATCAATCCAACGAGTTATTGTGAGTATATACTAAGCAGAATTTACTATTTACAAGAAGTAAAAGTTCCACACCCAAGCTTCAGAACGGCAGCTTCATCGTCGATCAGTGGTGGTCAGTTTGTCTAGCAAGTGAACACAGCAGGACCAGGAATGGTGTAAGTCTGGGCTGCAAAGGAGTTAGATGGTTGAAAAACATGACACAGGATCTAGTTGACGTACCCTTGTAGGCGTCGTAGGTGATGCCAGGGTCAGTGGCCTTGTATGCACCCGGGAATGCAACCAGCGAGGTAGGAGTCTTGGTTCCTGAGCCAGTAACCTGCAGTTGGTGGCATCCCGGGTAGAACTGGGCGCCAGGGTAAGAGTAAGCCGCGTGCAGGGCGATGATCTCGTGGCGAACGAGGTAGTATCCGGGCTTCAGGCAGGACGGGATGGTGTATTGGTAGCCTGAGTTGGCGACCATGAGAGGAGTCTGTGTAACATCATTATCAGCCAAGTGATTCAACATCGTCTGGTGTCTTTCTTGAAAAGGTTCAACTTACGTCAGCCCATGTGTTGGAAGTTCCATCGCGACCGCCCTCCTTGACCTTGAACCACACAGCACTGGTGGCATTCCGTTAGTCTGAACTCCTCAAGTTGCGACCGATGATCCTCTTACGAAGTGCCGGGCAGCCAGCTAGTGCAACCAGTGTCGGGGCATCGTGCCATGTAGGTGATGACGGGGCCGACATGAGAGTCAGGCCAAAGCGTCCATTTCAGGGTGACAGACGAGCCAGCGGCGGCTGTGGCGTGCAGAGGCGCGGGCTTCGAGCCACTGACTCCGCCAGCAGTGTATCCGTTGCATTGAATGTCGATCGAAGTCACGTCCTCAACAGGTCCGTTGCCTGGGATCGCGCGGGAAATTCTCTGAGGCTACACAGGTTCAGTTAGCTAATGTCGCTCGGCTTTGACATGCACAGTCTGAGACTTACAGGAGTGGAGTAGTAAGGGTCAGAGTACGGCTGGAGTTGTGTGAGCTACGTTATCAACAAGTCCGAATAGAAGTTCTGTCTACCTGATAGAACTATGTGACTGTCAGTACACGTACGTGATGGAGAATGAAGTTGGGAGCAAGCAAACCTGATAGTATGTTCCTCCGATGGTCGCGTTGTCGACGTATCCGTGGCCGGCCACCAGAGCCGCACCGAGACCGAGAATGCAGGCAGTGATCTTCATCTTCCTGGAGACTTTCCCGAAATGCGACAATGCTGCGAGGATACTGTTGGTCAGACCACTGAAGATCGCGGCTTGTGTGGGAGGCGTCTGGAGTACCAACGGCGGCTGAGCAAGTTAACAGAAAGAACCTGCTCAGACTCGGAGAACCAGATGATATTTATCACTAACACATATTCCTTTTCTTTCCAGAGGATCCATTGTTACAATTACTATCACACTCAACACACTCAACCCCAGACGCCGAGATGGCAAACTACTTGCTTGGCACGGCTACGTTGCTCGCTTACCGCCCACGGTATCCCATCACGGGAACCACAGTTTAAGCGTAAAAGGAAACATCGGAACCAGAAATGCGAATGCCACGGCTACGATACTATCGAGGGCGGCTTATCCCGGTTTTCATTGGCAATTGCCCCTCGTTGAAACACAAGTCTGGCAGGGATTCCACCAATGAAAGGGACATGCTGGGTTCCATCATGACTGTGACTGGATACGCCACAAAAAATTTAGATTAAAAAGATGCCAACGAGAATAAGAAAAATGCCACGCCAGAGCGGAGCGTGGCATGATTTGGAGGCCTTCCAGTGGGATGCCGCGTGCCGTGGTTCTGGACTCGCTAGATTGTGGGGGATCTGCAGTGTCACCATGCCCGCTGCAGTGAGGCAAGTGCCAGAAGTACCGAACGCGGGGTGCTTTAGGCTGGCATGAGCCATCTTGAAGGACTGGGAAGGTCGGAGAAGAGGACAATTATGCATCAAAGATGTGGACTGATAAGTCAGGAGCGCCTCGCTTTTTCAGGAATTGGAAAAGGCTGATCTAAGTCAAGTGCACGATATAAGACATATGCGCAGACTTGAAAAATAGGTTTCGAGTCTCTTGGATGGGCAGAATGCATCGAACGATACCCCTACTGAGTTGAAGGGCTCAGAGCGCTGCCATTTAGCATGTCATGCCGCAGGACCTGCCTCCGTCTTACAGCACATTCGTGGAATTCTGCAACAATTCGTATTGCAAGGGGTTGCCAATTTTCAGCTAGTAGCTCTCCACCCTGGAGAAAACCTAATCGGTTGGCTTTAGAGCTAGCAGCATTTGAGATTGCCGCCAATCCTCTCACCGCATACTTATTATGATTTAGTCATGTCTTGATTGTTCGAAGAAGACATCAAGGTCCATATTAGTGGTGGTCTTGCTCGAGCACGGTATGCCTGGACAGCGCTGACCACAGCCTTTGCCACTCTGGAGTTATTACGGCCGGAACCGTAAAGTTCAGTGGCAGATATTCATTCGCATGGCTGACTTTATCTACTGAGCCTGGCCAGATACCAGTACATCTGCCGCTAGAGGAGATAACATAGTGTAAGCTTGTGGTAAGTCCGAGAACAGACCAATGGCATTTTGAACTGCCTGGCGTCGCTGAGTTTAGGTCATGCATGCCGGACAAAGACGGACTTAACGACACGTCGATTACCAAGACACTTGCACAAAACCTAGTAGGCTTTTTAAAACTCCAACAGAAAGAGATCAACAACTTTGTATCGGAGTTAACGGAAACAGCTCTCTCTTCTGCATATATAGTCACGGAAGCTGACAACGTAAGAGAAGAATTATGCCAAGGCCACAGCACACTTAAACTTCTCTCTGCATACAAAACCTCTCTTTAAAAAGATCCTCAACATGAAGGTCTGGTTAGTTACTGGAGCTTCTCGTGGTTTGGGCCGTTCTCTTGTCGAGGCCATACTCGAAAACGGCGACTCAGTTGTCGCAACGGCAAGAGATCCGCAACAACTCAGTCATCTCGATGAAACGTACGAAAAAGCGCGGGTTTTGCTAGCAGTCTTGGATGTCACAAATTCGCGCAACGCTCTCGAGGTTGTACAGCAAGCCTACGACAAATTTGGCCGAATCGACGTTGTGGTCAATAATGCCGGTTACGCGGACTGCGCTTCTATCGAAGACATGACCCTAGAATCATTCCGAGCGCAGATAGAGACGAACTTCTTTGGAGTTGTCAATGTCACCAAAGCTGTGCTACCACTCTTACGGGAGCAAGGTTTTGGTCACATCCTACAAGTATCTTCAGTAGGGGGGAGACTTGGATCACCTGGGCTTGGAGCTTACCAGAGCGCCAAATGGGCTGTTGGGGGATTCTCGACAGTCTTGTCGAACGAGGTTGCATCACTCGGTATCAAAGTCACAGTTCTCGAGCCAGGTGGAATCAAGACAGATTGGGCGGGCTCATCGATGGGCCACGGGCATATCAGCGAGGCCTATGAGAAGACGGTCGGAGTCATGAAAGAAGCAAGGGAACGAGCTTTCGACGACTGGTCTGAACCGTCATCCATTGCCAGGGCTATCATGCACATTGCTGAAGTTGAACAGCCGCCGTTACGTGTGCTACTGGGGCCGGACACGATTCAACATGCCGCAGCAGCCGCTGAGGCGCTGACGGCTTCAGATAAAAAGTGGGAACATGTTACAAGGCTGTCATTCTGAGCGGATTTCCTAGATAGCTAAAGCTCCATGCTTTCCAAGATCTTTCCATCACTTTCCTCCCATGGGTATGTTTGCTCCAGCGAACGGATCAGCTTCTCGTGATGCGCAGACCTAGGCTTGATAGACGTATCAAAGGGCTCCGGATGGGTCACGATTCCCGGCGTCATTTTGACTGTAGGATCAATTTCCTTTCCATCAACGACAGGTTTTCCGATGTCGAAGACCGCAAGAGATTGAGCAACATTGATGAATAGTGCATTATCAGCAAGGATGCGTCCGGGGCAAATCCGCCGACCGAAGCCGAAGACAATTTTGTGAGGATCAAGTGCGGATTCCTGATCTTGGCCAGAAAGAAAGCGTTCGGGTCTAAACTCATCTGGTTGGTCCCACACCTCCGGATCATGAGTGAAGTGCCTGCATTCAAGTCAGTTTCGCCCACCAAATCACGTCATAACATGCAGGTGCACCTACCAAATGTTCGGCAGAAGCAGTGCATCCTTCGGAATGAAGTATCCCTCGACTACATCGTCATCAGAACTTGCATGGGGTAGACCCATAGGAGCAATGGGTTGCCAGCGTAGGAGTTCCTTCACAAGAGCGTCTGTGTAGGGCAGATTCGGTCGGTCAGAAGCAAGGGGAAGACGATCTGTGCCGATGACTCTGTCAATCTCTTCCTGTGCTTTTTGTTGAGGTCCGGGGAAGAGAGTCATGGCCAGGAAGAAGCAATCAATCGAAGAGACGGTCTAATATCTGTTAGTACAACGATCGGACTCGTGCTAATCGAGGAGGTAAGATGATGCATCGTACCGTGTCGGCTCCGCCCGTGTACAAGGACGCGGCTGACCACTTCGTGACGAAATCCTCCTCAGGCGTTAGGCCACCTTCTCTAATAAGATGTGAGACGAAAGACGATGTATCCTTTCCTTGAGCCATTTGATGCTTGACAAAGGCGAAAGGCTTCTCTGCTACGCCTCTCAGCGTGGAATGCCACTCCTTTGCAGTTTGCTTGAATTTGGCCCCCGGAAACCAGTCTGGAACATGACGTACTTCTATGGATTAGATGTAGATCTTGATGAGCTTTCATGGAACTTACAGAGAGGGAAGATGTCTACCAAGAAGGCTCCAGGAACAGCAGCTTGAGCGAACTGGTCCATGGCTTCTCCGGCCAAATCAATGAGATAGTCGTCCTTGAATGGTTCCGGGTTATACCCGTACGCAACTCTAAGAATAACCGAGCCAGCCTCCCTATAAATATCAAAGACATGTTAGTAACTTATTGCAATGTTGATCTTCCTCTCGGCTCATTCAGATGAATCTTACCGTCTGATGTGATCTCTGAGCTTTTCGGGATGATCAAGAACATGTAGCAAGAAATGACCGACTTCTGCTTCCTGGAGCGCATCGTATTGTGCCGCTGCCGTCTTTGAGCCGATGATGCGACTAATGTTCTTGCGGTAGTTGCGAAATCTGTCATTATGGTCCTGCATTGCGAGCGTATTCTCCCAGCCAATCCTGTGCGTTTTGTGAGCAAGAGTAAGGAAGTACAGATGCTGCAGCCTGCAACCAAGTTACTGAAAGGAACTAAAAACGAACATTTCGCCGGCAAATATCTGCGTTGGTCTTGAAGAATACTTCGCGGATCGTTTCTCCAGCAGCTCGAGGGCTAGCTGCAGGTCGTTGATAATAACCAAGGTCTGGCCCAGTACTGTGACTGAGCTGAGAGGACCTAACGTTGGCATTTGAGTCAACGACTTATGTCTAATTGGCGTGATCTGGCGCAAGAAAGGAGAACCAACCATAGCGATCTTTGTGCTTAATCCAGTGATGAGCTTCGAAATCTCCAGGCTTCGGCAAGTCGTTCACATTTCCCACTACCGGGAGGCCTTTGGGACCGGGCGGCAAAGGAGGCCGGCCTGCATTTTTGGATGCACCCAAAAATTTGTTGATCACGTACACCGCAATCAAGGCCGCGCCGAGGCCAAGTTGAAGAAATAAAGTACCCATCGCAACGAATGACAACGAGAAGAGGAAACCCGATCGAAAACTCGCTATCGATTCCGTTCGCTGTGCCATTCTCTCTTAAATACCGGTGCTGGAGGAGCCCCCTGGTCGCCGAACCCCTGCCACGGGACCCCTCACTGTGGTCCCTGGCCTACAAATCCGACTGAACAAATCGCAATGGTCTATTTGTAATTCGTCCCACTGATCACCAATCGTGTAACCATCGCGCAATGCATTCAGCGTAGTATCACGACTTAAACTAGCAAGACTAGTTTCCTCTGAACAGGAGGATGCGGTTTAGCCCTAGCACTAACAAGGATCCGACGCTACTGCGTACTCAGAAGACTTGCATGCCCCATCTTCGTCAGGCAACTTTGATCGAAACAATATCCAATCAATCGACCCGATTGCTTATCCAACCTTGGAAAGGTAAGCTGACTGCAGGAATTCTTCGCTAGTACGTGGATGATGCTCCATTCGAACCTGAGGTTGCACGAGGGAACACGAATTCGCCGAAGTTGATCTGACAGCTGTAAGAGTTGATTCACAGTGTAACCCCGAGCTGCTTACGGGAGTTTAGATCCATAAGCGTCGCTATAACTACCTCACAAATGGGCAATTCGGCCGGCACTCGATCATCTTTATGTTGGCGCTATCGTGCGGCTTAGCCGTTCGAAGTGACCTGATTACCTCTCTCGCCCTGGACCTCTGTAGTAATATATCATCCCGCTGGCAAATCGAAACGTTCTTTGATTGGCATAACCTATTTTCAAAGCGATCACATCAGTGAATTTTCAACATATCACAATGTGGAGTATTGTAATGGGATGCATTCCTTGGGTAATTAGAGACTATTCCTAAAATTACGTTCATGTCTATCATCTCATCAATGTTATGTAATATTCATCAACAGTCCGTACTGGATAGGCATTTATTTAATCCGACTGAGATGCTTCTGGCCGAAACGACGGATATGGCACGAAGTATTGATGCTTTCCGGCAAAGGCAACACTAAACTTCACAGCACCATAGTCCACATCATAATAATCACAAGGGGGCATAGTATACTGGTTTTCACAGTTCAAGGCTGACAAGGGATGATTTTCAAAAGTGTACTTTTATGTCAGTAGCCTTTGTAGCGCCGGACATAATCGTATAAACTAGATACAATGCTGATACATCAGCATGAAGAAGAGAAAACCAATCAGGCAAATGCCCTATGACTGGTTCGTTACCATCAAGGATACCCGTTTGCTGGTAAGGAAGATTCGTTGACAGTTTCTTGGGCCAACAATGCCGGTAAACCTGATAAGGCTTCTCTTGGCCTAGACCTAAACGTCGTAGTTTAGACCTTCTGTTTTCTGAGTCAGCGATCATTATTAGTGTGAGGTGTGCTCTGGATTTGACTTACCTCGCAGACACCCCACTTGCCCAAGCCGGAGCATCCGCAGGAGGTGCTGTCCTGGCAAGGAGCGGCGTTCCAAGTGCCCTTGGTGTCGCCGTTGCAAACACACCAGGAGCCAGCAATCACGGAGTTGCAGCCGCAAGACTGGGTAGCGGCGCAGGAGCAGAGAACATTGACGGGAGCTCTCTCGTCGAGGTCGGCGACCGGCGAGGCCATGGCCATGGTGGCGAGGGTGGCGACGATGACAGCAGTGAAACGCATTTTGGCTTTGGGAGGATTGTTGACGAAGTGGTTTGACTTGATTCAAATGAATATTGCGAAGAATGGATGGTGAATTGGTTGAGAGTGTGGTTTGTTGATGAGTGAGAACCAGATGAGCAAGTCCGTTCCCGTGTCTACTTATAAGTCTTCAGATGTAGCTATCAGCCAAGCATCTACCTAACCTGGCCAGCCAAAGAGACTGCCATTCTCGCCAGTCAAGACTACATCTCCATAGAATTTGGACTTTTGCTATCATTCGTTGACAAAAGTACCAAGCACGCGGTGAGTCGAACGAGCGCTCGCGATTTGATTTGCAAAGGATGCAAATGCCAGAAGGGCCAGAACTTGTTGCCTGAACGCTCAATGAACTATCGTGGAACTCTAGATGCTGCTTCCCCACCTTATTTGGACCTTTGGTATGAAATTCTGGACCTAGCCCTGTCGGTGGAGTTGACTACTGTTAAGAGGACCAACAACGTAGTGGTCGGTAGTCCCTTGAACGTGATCAACTTGGCGAACATCATGCCACATTCTTCAGTCGGCTGATGTTGCGGTCTCTCGGAATGTAAAAGTTTGTGACTTCAGATGAACGATGGGAGCAATGTGATGCTGCCGCGCGTACTACACAGCAGTGTCTGGATTTTGGTTCTCACGGCTGACAGAGTCTATGTCATAAAGGTGGAATATAAGTGCCGATCATCATCGGCGCCCTTGCCTTCCAGGGGATACCGCCTCGGTTGAGATAGGCAGAAGAATTTTGTCGATTGATTCGCACCGCCCCCACATTACGTCTCGTAGGCAGTCTCGGGATTAATTCCAATCGGACGAGAAGCATCATTATACTACTGCTGGAGGACTCAGGAAGTCACACCAGGCTTAAATTCGTCTGAAAAGCTTCAAAAAAAAGTCCGGTTCGATACGTATTTAGGAACCAAAGATGAGCTCTTAATCTTGTCGAATACTTGATAAACCACGTGCTAGTTCGTCAGTATTCATTGGTCGCTCCTTGAAGTTGTTGCCTGAATCAACCTTGACTATTCCCGGCAAAAACAACCGCTCTAACAGGGTACTCTGGAGTCCAAGCCACCACGTCTGCGCGTTGGGGACTTTGAGACAAATGATGGCGTGATTAGTTGAAAGTGTGACAACATTTATCAACTTAGAAAGGTATGTCGTTGCCTTGGGGGCCGTGAATATAAGATCAGCGGACATCATCTGGTAACCTTTCTTCCCTCACTAAAGCCTCCCAGTTTGATTCACCAAAGTCTTGTGATATTTCAATAACTATATCTTGTGTTGCCATCTCCTTGGTGGCGAACTGTTAATGTCAGCATGCTTGGAGCCAATTAAGTTGTCCTGTTGACACTCGAGGACCCAAGGTACTTGGTTGCCTGAAGAAGTAAAAGCAACTCTCAGGGAAAGGCTTTTGCGCATAGCGTGGCAACAACTAGGAGCAAATCTTCGGAAATTCCGCAGGAGGGCAGCTGGAACTTCAAAGTCAGAGGTTGGCATAATATCAATATCGGATTGAGACATTGTCACGCAATTCAGCAGTTATCCGATCAAGCTACAAGACGTGGTATGGTTCGCGTCGCTGAATCAAATTGGGCCTTGAACAGTTCGATAAATGAAAACAGTGCAGTGACTGCGTTAAAATTCGTTTTCACAGACTATTTTTAAGAGTTCTCGTGAGATGACGAAGGTGAGCAGGTTGGCACATACCGTAACGTGAAACGAAAAAGAGACATTTAGACAAGCCTAGGTCGATGCCTTTCTGATGCTGTGTCTCGTCGTACCTCGCTTACTTTCTCTATTTTCTCTGTCAGGTTACTAACGTGGCCAATGAGTGGATGATCTTGGCTGTCACCCAAAAGCAAGTTCCCAGGCCAAGAGAAGTCTTTTTAATCTATCTTAAGCACAGGACTGACAGATCTTGACGCAGACAAATAGCTCGACAAGAGGTCAACACACCGCCTGTGTTCTTTTTGCAAGTCCATGGCCCAGAGACTGCGTGGGTTTTTAAACTGTCGACCACCATCAAACACCATATAATTGTAACCCTGATCTGTTTCATTTCACGCGGGTGCTGCACAATCACTCAACATGTATGCGGGCGACCTGACGACGCAAATAAGCACGTGAACCTCGCTACTCGTAGAAATAAGACAGATGAGGGCATCCGACAAGCTGGATCGTTACCAAATGTGGCATCTTGGCACATAACCCGGCCTGACCTGCATCTGCTGCACACTGCCGTTTGTCAGCCATCAATCCTCCCTGCATCATTCTGGAAGTCGGCAGCCAAGACTAGATGCGGCTGTTGCAAAAATGGACGCTGTAAGAACAACGGCTGGAAACGCCAGTGGAAGCATGACTTCACGAGGCACCCCAGCACGGCAGACGAGCCAGATGGGCAGGTCCTTTGCAAATTGATGCTACGCCACACAGCTGTTGGTCCAAACACATCGCCCCGCGATATGAAATGTCTTGGCACCTGCCCTTTGAGGTTACATCGTGGCGTGCGAATATTTGAGCCAAGATGTTGCGAGCCGCGCTTTCGCCGCCACCAAACAAACAAACCCGCAGCCAAAGTGCGGTCTGTTCCTGCCTTTTCCCCTCACGTATCCTCGACTTGATGTGGAAACTGGCCCCGTCGGTGCATGAGGTGACCTTGCGGCAGCACTTCTGGGCATATGCTTATCAGTGATTGAGTCCTCTGATTCGCGATGTCTTACGGTTCCCCGCTCTCAACCCATGCTCTCTATCAGGGGTTTTGTGAACTTATGCTGCATGCCAAGCTTAACCTGAGCTCGAGCTTGGGATGAGCTTCCGCTGTCCGCCGCTCGGCGTCGCACTCAGAGTGAGAAAGCATGGCACTTTTGACATGACAAAAGAAACGCAGCATGCGAGATGGGCTCGGCGGGCGAGCAGTATAAGAAGCAGCCGTTTCCTCAGAGGTCGCGTGGTGGTTATGAGAGCGCAACCGGCCCAACTCTTCTCGCGGTCTCTTCTCCGGTTTCGCTGAGCTCGCCAAGTTGTCTGCCACGATGAAGACCACTTACCTCTCCGCCGCCGCTCTGGCGCTGGCTTCCAGCTGCCTTGCCACCGATCCCCTTACGGCCGACAAGGTCGAGGCCGACGTCAAGACTGAGGAGTGAGTATTTACACATCCTGCTAGGAACGAAAGCTCAATCGGCTAACAACGCGACGCATGTTAGGCTGGAGCGCGTCCTCTGGAACCTGAACAAGATCGGTCGCGACAATGGCGGCACCCGCGCCTTCGGCACCCCGGGTTACAAGGCCTCGGTTGACTTCGTCCTGGAGCGCGCCCAAACCCGCTTCGCCAAGGAGATGGACACCTGGCTGCAGCCTTTCAACCACACTTTCGAGCAGACCAACGCCATTTCCGTGACCGGCCCCGACGGTGCGGACGTCATCGTCATCAGCGCCGAGTACAACACCGCGACCCCTCTTCCAGACGGCATCACGGCCCCTCTCATCGACACCCCAGTCGACGACGAGAACGGCTCTGGATGTCTCCCCGAGGCGTTCGAGGGCATTGATGCCACTGGCAAGCTTGCTCTCATCAAGCGCGGCGTGTGTGCTATTTCTGACAAGATCAAGAACGCGAAGGCGGCGGGTGCTCTGGGCGTGATCTTGTACAACAACGTCCCTGGCGATGACATCGTCAAGCCGACTCTTGGTGCGGAGAACATTGGCCTCCTCGTCCCTCTCGGAATCATTACCGAGGAGACTGGTGAGGCTTGGTCGGCTTCTCTCGCTGCTGGCGAGGAGGTTGTCGTTACCCTCCTGGTTGACTCCATCTTCGAGGAGCGTGAGACCTGGAATGTCATTTCGGAGACCAAGGAGGGCGACCCGAACAGCGTTATCATGCTTGGCGCCCATCTTGATAGTGTTCTTGAGGGCCCTGGTATCAATGATGATGGAAGCGGCACTGCTGCCCTGCTCCAGCTGATGGGATCCGTCAAGAAGTACACCGGTTTCCCTAACAAGATCCGTTTTGCTTGGTGGGCTGCTGAGGAGGCCGGCTTGGTCGGCTCCTACTACTACACCGAGAACCTCAGCTCAGAGGATGCGGACAAGATCAAGTACTATTTCAACTATGATATGATCGCTTCTCCGAACCCGATCTACGAGCTGTCCAGCTACAACAACAGTGGCATCGGCCCCCAGCTTCTGTCGGACTACCTGGAGGCCAATGGCAAAAATGTGACGTGGTCTGAGTTCGACGATCGTTCGGACTACGCGGGCTTCATTGCCTTGGGAATCCCAACAGCTTCTATATTTACGGGCGAGGGGGTAAACGATCCTTGCTACCATTTGGCTTGCGATACTCTGGACAATATCAACTGGGATGCCATCACCGTAAACACAAAGGCGGCCGGGCGCGCGATGGCCACCCTCGCCCTTTCTCTTGAGGGTGTCCCGCCTCGTGCCGACACAACACCTGTCCTTCGCGGACGCGCCGGTGTTCTCCAGCAGTTCCGCCGCTGGAAGTTGATGGCTGAGACATCCAGCCATGGCAAGATGTGTTCTCACCACGACGAAAAGAAGGTGTACTAAGGAGAATCAGCTTCGGCGTTGCTAATGACGTCAATTGAGAACGATGGTGTACAATAGTCAAAATGAGCCAAGAGCTTGATGAGTATTGAAAAAGATGTGTTGATGATCTGATGGCCAAACTTGATCCGATGCCTCCCGCACCCATGAGCATGTCCCAGAATGCATCAACTAGCTGCAGCCTACGGCCAATGACAGTGGAAGAAATCGCCATCAAGTGCTCAGGATGAGTTGAATCCTTAAGTCTTGGTGAATCCTCGGCGTGCATATTTGATGACTTGAATTGGTACTTTTGGCGACCACTGCGCCGGGCCTTCAGCTTCCGGACCGCGTGATCGAGGAACGGGGCGGCAGCAACCCGAATACGACGGAAGAGTGGGGCCGGCACCGAGGAACCGCTTCCGCCGGGCGCCGCGAGCCACTCAGCTGTCGTTTAGCGACCCAGCAACGGGAAATTGGCAGGATGCACGGGCCAATCCCGCAAAATCTTCCTCTCTCTGCCCCAACGGATTAAGGGGTCAACCCGGACCCGTGAGGTAGCTCTGTCGCGTTCTCAACCGATCGCGCCGAGTTGATATACGGTCGTTTCGACAAGCACTTGATTTGAAAAAGTGTCAAAGTCGTTCTTTCGTCTCAATCGACAAGACTTTGGATCGAAACATGGCTGTCAAGAAGCACAAGTATGAGTTTGGAGGCCCGTAAGTCGCGTCCATGCCTAAAACGCGTTCTCACCGCTAACGCCAGTCTTTCTCATTCAGTCCGGGAGCCTTCGGCATTGTCTTCGGACTCCCCGTTCTCCTGTGGATGTTCTTCTTTGTTTGCAATGACAAGTCTGGATGTCCTGCTCCTTCGACACTCAGCCCTCGCACGCTGACCTTGGAGAAGTTGAAGGCTGAGATTCCCTGGCCTGCCGATGGTATCTGGGGATTTTGCAGCTGGGAGGTCTTCGGTTGGACGTTGGCTTACTACTTCCTGAGCTTGGTCCTTCATGTTGTTCTTCCCGCTCAGGAGGTTCTCGGCACCAAGCTGAGAGAATCCGGTCGCCCTCTGAAGTACCGCTTCAATGGTAGGTTTCCCATGCTTCATGTGAGAACGTCAAATACTAACTTCGCACACAGCTTTCAGCGCCACTGTCTTGCAGCTGGCAGCTCTTGCTGTCGGAACTTACCTGAAGGGTGCCGACTTCGTTGTCTGGACTTACATCTCGGACAACTACCTCCAGCTCCTGACCGCCAACATCATCATTGGCTACCTGCTGTCTGTGTCCTGCTACGTCTGCAGCTTCAGCGTGAAGCCCGGCAACACCGAGAACCGTGAGCTCGCCGTCGGCGGCAACACCGGCAGCCTCATCTACGACTTCTACATCGGTCGTGAGCTGAACCCCCGCGTCACCCTGCCCCTGTTCGGCGAGATCGACATCAAGACCTGGTTCGAGTTCCGCCCTGGTCTGACCGGCTGGATCATCCTCAACCTCGCCTTCTGCGCCAAGCAGTACCGCAACTACGGATACCTGTCCGACAGCATCATTTTCACGACCGCTGTGCAGGCTTACTACGTTCTCGAGGGGCAGTACTATGAGGCTGGCGTCCTTACCATGATGGACATCATCACCGATGGTATGGGCTTCATGTTGTCGTTCGGTGACATTGCCTGGGTTCCCTTCCTCTACTCTACTCAGACCCGTTACCTTTCCATCTACCCTGTTCACCTGGGCTGGACTGGTATCGCGTCCGTCTTCGCTGTGTTCGCCACCGGCTTGTACATCTTCCGCTCTTCCAACACCCAAAAGAAGCTCTTCCGCACGCAGCCTGATCACCCCAGCGTCAAGGGTATGCCCTTCATCCAGACCAAGCGTGGCACGAAGCTGCTCACTGGAGGCTGGTGGGGTATGTCGCGTCACATCAATTACTTTGGTGACTGGCTCCAGGCCTCGCCGTTCAGCGCGCCCACGGCCATCGCTGGGTATATCATTCTTCCCGCTGGCAGTGCTGTCTCCGGTGCGATCACCATGCTTGATGGACGAGAGGTTGTTCAGGGTGCAGCTCGTGG
Organism: Colletotrichum sp. SAR11_59; assembly: GCA_025328345.1. NCBI lineage: Eukaryota > Fungi > Ascomycota > Sordariomycetes > Glomerellales > Glomerellaceae > Colletotrichum > Colletotrichum sp. SAR11_59. Next base: position 140,104 of record JAKMXC010000011.1, on the reverse strand, counting down.
CTGGGGTATGCTTTTCACTTACTTTTATGTTCTGTACTTTGCTATCCTTCTCATCCATCGCGAGGGACGCGACGACATGGCCTGCTCTGAGAAGTATGGCGAGGATTGGGAGAAGTACAAGAAGACAGTGAAGTGGAGGATCCTTCCTGGTATTTACTGAGAGGATAAAGAGACTCGCGGCGAGTGAAAACATAAAGTCTCCCAACGCAGCACTCCCCGCTTTCCAACGCAACATTAGGCACATAAGTCCTTAGACGAACATTACTGAACCTTAGAAGGGGTACCCTATCAACAAGTCAAAGTTGGCATGCTCTTTCATCCAGTACATTTTGCGTAATTACATGAAAACGTGCCAGCGACAGCCCACCTACTTGGCAACACCTTATGCGATGCAGTAGGCAAGAAATCGCGTTCCTTACTTTGCGTGTACAGTAGGCCACAGCCGTCAGCCACTACGGCTAAAGTGTAGACTGGTCAAAAGCACAATGAAATCAAATCTTTGCGCCATACTCAAGCAAGATGGCTCCAATCGATGACTGAATGGTCTTCGCTTCCCCGTGGGCATCTTCTCCGTTCGATAATGACCAATCCCGTAAGTTGCGGAACATTCCTTCAGGGTCAGAAATTCGTTTAGAAATTTGTAAAGGTCGCCATCCGTTAAGACCATTGTAGTCGAACAGGAGTGTATCCTCTGGCCATGCAGAAGCAGCAGCGCATCCCTCAGCATTCGGATTTGCCCCCGCTTGCAGCAAGGCCAGAACGCCCTCTTCATCGAAAGTTGCCACAGCTATTTGCAATGGGGTAATGTAGCATCCGCTGGGGTTTGGATTTGCCCCGAGACTTAAGAGCTTCTCTAACACACAACAATCGCCACAATCGCGACTATGTTGGTGCAAAGGGCCGAAAGGAATAAGGGCGCCCTGTGGGTCAAAATTCCCGGCACCAGCCTCGATCAGTAACTTGAACACCTTGATGTTGCCAGACCAGTAGTTGTACATGGTCGTGGCAGGGAACAAGGCCGCAAAACAATCGGTAAGAGATACTTGATAATGCCATTCCGATTCTAACACTACTCCTCTGATGTGGGAGGAGTAGTATCTGAAGTCAAGATAGCCCTGAAAAGTTTTCCGGGGCTCCATTCTTTCTAGCAATGCTCTGGCTACATGCACGCATCCAAAAATGAGGAGCCTCACGAGAACCTGGATTTTTAGATCTGGTATCGTCTCCCATTCGATGTTTCGGAGCATGTCAGGGTTATGGTACTTTGTTGTCGTTATGGTATGCTTCACCAAGGTTTTCGCCCTGTGGCTCCAGATATAGAAAAGCGGGAAGTAGTAATGCTTCTCTGCATCGAGCACATCAAGTGCTCGATAGAGAAGGACGCTGTGCTTCGATAAAAGGGCATCGAAGCAAATGATTATGTCGATAGAGGTGAAAGCGCAATAGCTTCCAAAGCTGGGAAGAGCACTGATGACTTGATAACCATGTTCCGTCTGCGTCACAGCCTGATACTCTTCGAATTCATCATCGCTGACGCACATAGCTCTTGAAAATATCCGTTCGGCTTTCTCGAGGACCAGGCCATTTTTTTCCAACGTGAAGAATGGGTCGGGGTTGTGTCTCTTGCTGGAGGCCAAGTACTCCAAAACAGTGTAGTGCACAAATGACACATTAAACCTCTGACGTGATGTCGGCCTGAGTGTGATAAGACAACCGCAGATCTCACGGAGACTTTCTGCGTCGTAGAACAATTCTTCCCCTTCGCGGTTGTCTTCACAGATGTCTTCGTCGACGGCCTGAGCAAGCATTTGCATGTCAACACACGCTGCTGCGCCAGAGTGCAGCTTGGACTCAAAGCATAGCCACTTCATTGCGGAGTTGACATAAGGAAAGTCTTCCTCTTCGATCTGCTCAAATATCCTGTCGTAAGCCTCATCCAGAGTTTTAGGCAGTCTAGACAAAGCTTTTCTGACAGCTTCTCTATTCCTGATACGCCGTAACGCATCAATTTGGCAAACGACCCACCGAAACCTTTTGTATGTTAGTGTCCGGATCAATGTGATGGGGTGTGAAGGTATTTCACTAACATTCCCTGCGCTCCATTCGACAAAGCCTCAATAGTCTCTTGTTGAAGCTCTGCTGACCAGCTTTTGACGCGTTTCTCTGCCCTAAGACGTGAATCTGTGTATAGACGGACGTCGGCATCTAGAAACTTGTTCTTCATGGATATTGGCGTGGAAAATTCGGTCATCACTGCCTCAATATCGAAATACTCCCGACTCGTGAGTAGCAGCCGAATCTTACTGAATCTTACGTCGGTTGCTAACTTCCGCATGACTTTGAGCAGGTCTTCGCGTGGATTGCTTTCGTCAATAGCATCGACTGTGATGTATACTTCGTCAAAATGCTCTAGCGCCCACTCGATGGCAACAAGAAGATCCTTTAGGGACGGCGCCCCTCCATGCCTGAAAAGCTTCCAAAGATGGTCTGAGATCTCGTTCGCTGTGCGGCAAAGGCGACTCAGAATCCATTCCAACAGAGAAGCAGATTCGTGTTGATTATGAGCAAAGTAACAGTAGTACCAAATGCTCACAAGTCTTCCGGGGCCTGAAGCTTTGCAATATTGCTCAATCTTATCAATCAGCTGGGATGCGAGAATCGTTTTCCCGGCACCTGGAATGCCGTGAATCCAGAGGCAGTGCTCTTTGCCACTCAGAAATTCAGGCCATTCGGGAAGGCGTGTTGCCCAGTCACATGGATCGGGTTCATGGTTGTCTTGTGCTCGGTGATGTAGGGAAGAGGGATCACTCTCTTCGAGCCATTTGAAAAGTTCACGTCGTTCAGCCTCCGACACAGCCTCTTGAATCTGACCTGTTCTCTGAGCCATGTCACGCATACGGTGCCTTGAGTCGCAGTTTAGTCGAGCTTCACTTTTTGCGTTTGTTTGTCCGCACACTTACGCAGTGTTGGCTGTCAAGGCCAACATGATGGTGTCCTTGTATGTTGCGACATCTTGCAGCAGCTTCCTGGCTTGACTCTCTTTCAACGGCCATGCTAGAGTTGCACTCGTGACAAGTGCGTAGCCTTTTAGCTTTTTAGACCTGCTGAGACCCTGCTGCGAAGCAGTGTCTGTACGGAACAGAGTTTCGAGGCTTTTCATAGCCTCACGACAACCGTCGATCGGGCCGGACGGACCATTCAAGCTGTCGAAGATTCTCGATTGCCCGTTGTCATATTCAATGATGAACTTCAAATTCTCCAAGATGGCCTTCACCGATGAGGTTTCTATGAGAATAGTCCGCAGATCGCTTGGTGCGTCTTGAATGCTTTCTATGTAGCGTTTACGTAGAGAGATGACTCGGTCTGCGATCTGGACAGTAGCAAAAATGCTTGCCACAAGGCCGATAGCTTCCGCCATCGCGATTTGTCGTGAAAAAAATGTAGCGAGCGTGTTTTAAAGGCTCAAGGACACTGAACGAGGGATTTTGTTGGATTGAAGGTATGCAAAGCTGACGATCATCCGGCCCACGCGTCTGCCTGATGTAGATACAGCCTGATCCGACTGCGCTGCAGGCAGATGCATCTAATGAGCCAATCGTCTTGCTGTTGCATGCACCAAGTTCATATCTACACGCAGAATTGTTGACCAATGACTACAAAGTAAGACTACCATATTCCTGATCACATGATTGAAAGGCATGTCCAGATAGACGCTCAAAAGTGATGTTGAAATTTGTAGAAGCTTCATAAAACACAGCGCTTACAAGTTGCTGGAAATTCTAGTAACAATCTTCATGAGCTCATCCTCCGCGGGTATCGTGCCCATCTTCTTCACACTTCTCTCATTCTGGAAGCCGTCATCGGGGCTGGCCCAGCTGTAACCCTTCCACTCACCCAGCGCAGGCCACATCTTCTGCTCCACCAACGCCTTCAACTTCTCATACTTTTCCGCCGAGCCAGTCTCGGTGCTGGCTCCCATTCCCTCGAGCACCTTCTTCCAGGCGTCGACTGTTTGCTCGAGCTCAGAAACGTTGGTCACACCCATGACACTGCCACCCACGCGCAGATCCCCCTGGCCAGGGAGCTGGACGCCAAGACCGGCCAAGGCGCCAACACGGGCGTACTCCTCCATCGACCAATGAAGAGCGATCGTCTCCAACCGCTCCCCGGCCTCATTGGCAAACGTCGAGAGCTTTTTGCAGGCTGTGCGCAAATCGTCGGGGGCGGGGTGCCATTTCGCAATGACACCCGCCTTGCCCTCTGATTGCTCTGAGTTGGTGGGGATGCCGGTGTGCGTGAGCAGACCCATGCCGAGCATGCTTGCGTTGAGAACGACTTGCACGCCGGCGTTGCGGAATCTTCTCAGAGGGCTCTGGTCGTTGGTGTGGTCGGCGCCGGCGACAACTTCATCGTAACCGAGAGTGGGGTTTTGGATGGTGAAGTGGCCGGAGCTGAGGATGGCATCCAGAGGCTCCCCGGTCTCGGCGAGGATCATCTCAGCGAGACTGCAGAGGACGTGGACGGGGAAACCGCTGATTCCGACGAAGCGAATCTTGCCCTCATCACGGAGTTGTCTTAATGTCTGAACAGCGGCGAGCACTTCTGAAGGGGAAACGAATTCGACATCATGCATGTACACGAGGTCGAGATAGCTGGTGTTGAGGCGGTTGAGAGAGCGGAGAACTGAGTAGCGCACGTATGCGGGCGAGTAATCGAACTCGTTGCCGGCGATGCGACCAGCCTTGGTGACGAGGACATATGATTCTCTGGGGATGTTGGTGGCTGCGGTGTGAGCGGCCAGCGCGTCACCCAGCAGGACTTCTGAAGGGCCGTAGTATGGTGATGTGTCGAAGCCATTCACACCAAGCTCCAATGCCCTTGAGACGATTTGTCTGTAGGGCATCTGAAGAGGGTCCTTGACATGTTGTGTGTTGAAGGTCGCGGTACCTAAGAAGAGAGGAGGAAGAACAGAGGCAACGCTAGGCCTAGTAGCCCGGTTGAGGCTTGTAGTGGTGGTGGCCATGATTTGATGTGGGTGATAGTGAATATGACGAGAAACGGGGAGAGATGGTTCGATGATAGAGGTGAGATGGCACGGAGAGGTTGGATGGGGTCTTGCTCTGGCGGCGTCTAGACTTAAGTCGGACGGCGCAAGAGGTCGAGGTGTTTGCGGGTTGATATGAGAGGGTCACGACAGGGTCGGTGAGCGAGTCTGGTCTAAAAAGATTGACTGGGTCTTCCAAGCTCCTGAGCTAGGAACAATGTGTTATTAACCATAATCGCTTTGTGGGCTTCTTTTTTGGGCTTGCCGGCGCGCCGGTAGTTCCAGCGTACCCAGAACCCGTCCGCCCGGTTTGCCCAGGCCAAGCCGCGTACGAAGTATACGTTTTGCTCGGGTCAAACTTGGGAGTCTCGTCAATTCTTACGAAGCCGGTGGCGGTGGAGTTCATGCAGAGCTCTTGGGAGCCAAGAATCGTCGACTTTCGTCGCCAGATTGCACGTGTCAGCTCGTCTCAACCTGCCACAAAAACCGATAAACATGGGTGTCATGGACCCCTAACGAGAGAAAAAGAAAAAAACGTGACCGTTGCTCTGTGCGGCCTTTCAATCTGCCTCCTACCGGCCCTCGCCGGCCGGCATAAGTGGCAGTCGGGGAACATGATATATCCATGTTCATCTGAGACGAGCCACCTCAAGCCACGGCCCTTGACTCGTCATCCACACCGGATCCGATCCCTGCGAATCGAACCAGAATCCATTCCTTCCCCATAACGGACGCTAAACTAGGATTGTAATATAACCCGTCGTTAGCCTCAATTTCGAACAACGCACCAGTTTTTTCCCTCACATCCTTCACCGACAAGGAGCCATACAAACAGCCTCCATCTTTGGTTTTGAGGAGCTGTTTCTTCTCCAATTGTCGTGATCTTCCTCTCTTGTCTTGCATCTTTAATCATTTGTCAAGCAAGATGGCTGCAATTGCGTCTCTCGAGCCGCACATCCAGGGCATCATCGAGGATGCGGCCGCCGACGGCGTGCCCTTCCGGGCCCGCGCAGCCCACTTTCATACGACATGGGCGCGGACTTTCGCCTCGCTGCCCGAGCTGTACATCCAGCCGCAGTCGCAACAGGAAGTCGAGAAGGCGATCAAGCTTGCTCGCAAGTGCAGGCGGCGCATCACCACAGTCGGCTGCGGCCACTCGCCGTCAGACCTGACGTGCACGAGTAACTGGCTGGTAAACCTGGATGACTTCAGGAAGGTGTTGTCTGTTGACAGTAAGCATATCTGTATCGCAGTCCAACCCGGCTCCGGCGCTAACCCTGAACAGAGGAGACGGGATTGGTCGTCATGCAGGCCGGAATCCGGCTTTGGCAATTGACCGAGGAGCTGAACAAGCACGGTCTGTCATTCCCTGTCTTGGGAAGTGTGAACGAGCAGAGCATCGCTGGTGTTATCAGCACCGGCACCCGAGGCAGCACCCTGAAATACGGACTGCTGTCGGAGGCCATCTCCTCCCTGAAGATCACCCTGGCCAGCGGCGAGACGGTAACGTGCTCGCCGGATGAGAACCCGGATCTGTTCCGCGGCGCCCTCCTGTCCCTCGGAGCTTTGGGTATCATCACAGAGGTCAGCTTCCGAGCTGTCCCTGCTTTCAGTCTGAGGTGGAACCAGACCATCCAGGCTGATACCACCATGTTGGATGCTTGGAAGCAAAACAACAAATTGTGGACTTCGTCGGACTTTGTGCGGGTGTGGTGGCTGCCTTATACCAGGAGGGCGGTCGTATGGAAGGCCGACATCGTCACCAAGGAGGACCTCGAGTTCGGCAGAGAGAAGAACCGTGACCCTCCCGTCGGTTACTACGATGGAGCGCTAGGTTATCACATCTACCACAATCTCCTCTACCTGTCGCGTTACATCCCCAAGATTACTCCATGGATCGAGTGGTAAGTCCAACACACGCCCCCCACGACCAATGACTAGCGAGTACGCGGATGCTGACGGCTTTCCAAGGTTTGTCTTTGGCATGCAATATGGCTTCAAGAACGGTTACACCACCGGAGCTGTCCAGCCCATGGACAAAGCTCTGTGGATGAACTGCCTATACAGCCAGTACGTGAACGAGTGGGCCATCCCGCTCCACAGAGGCCCGGAGGCGCTCATGCGTCTCGGATCCTGGATCAACAGGCTGCAGCCGGGTGACCCCTACTACGTCGACCACGGCATCCCGTACTCCGCGGAGGGTCTCTACATCCACTCTCCCGTCGAGGTCCGCGTGTGCGACGCCACCGTGCACACCAGTGCCGAGCAGCGCAACCGCCCGTGGCTCGACAGCACCATCAAGGATGGCCCGACGCTCAACCTCAACGCCACCATGTACCGTCCCTACGACCTGGATCCTCCCGGCTTGAAGCGCTGGTTCCAGGGTTTCGAATGGCTCATGCGCGATCTGGGTGGCAAGCCTCACTGGGCCAAGAACTTCACCGTCAAGAACACGGAGCTCGAGGAGTGGTACGGAGACGACCTGGTCCAGTGGCGACGGGTCCGCGACGAGGCCGACCCCGATGGTTTGTTTGTTGGGCCGTGGCACCGTCAACACGTCCTTGCTCCCAACTCTGCTCCCTTGGAATTTGAGGAGGTTGAGAGGACTAGGCATGATGCCGGCAAGGGCGTCACGGTGTACGGTCTCCGCCCACAAGCCGAGAAGGAGAAGCTCTAAGCTATCTAAGGGATGTGAACATGATAATGATGTACCTTCCGCTTCCGGTGCGGTGCGCCATTTGAGCGCAAGGGCGGTCTAGACATAGATTTAATAGATAGCACTTGCATGTTTGTCATGAAAAGCGGTGAAATTGAACAAACTTGAACAACTTTCTCATTCTGGGTCTTCATCCGTGCTTCACATGCCATGTCCAATGATGAGAGGTTTTTCTTCTAGGCAAGCTCCAACATGCCCCTGAGCACATGCATCTTGCCAAATCTAGCTGCCAATAACGAAAACACGACGACCCGTCTTTTTCATCATTCATGATCTTCACTTGGCACTTTGTCAACTAGATTGATATCTGGGGGTCTGCAGCTTGCTTCTCGTTCAGGAAGTCGACTTTCCTGATTATGGACTTGGCCTCGGTGGTTTTGCGGCGCCCCTTTACAAGGTTTGAGGCGAAATCTTACAGACTAGGAGATAAAGACGTTTTGCGTTGCACGCACCTGCAGCTCTAGTACTATGTAGGGGCCCCCACCCCAGTTAGATCGTCGGATCGTCGCCCTTTTAATCTGGCATGGGTTGTCCAGCACTCTAGACCGTTCTCTCCGTTCTGATAGCCACTTTTTAATCCTCTTGGTCTCAAAAACAAAGTTGGGAATACTGGACCTTTACGCACGTCAGTAAGCGAAGACGTCGAACCCTTTAGAGTACGCAGCCCGGCGGCTGGACGGCATTCTCGAAACTTGATCTTCACCGAGTGCAATGCTGGTCGTATGTTGTTCGGCCACGTCGTGCTCAGCCCTGATTCGCATGGTATGGCAGTCTCACTAGTGAGGTTGGAATGAATAGTTGGTCGAGAATCCACCAGTATGGAAGCTTTCTGCTTCCGTAGGGCTGTCAGACAGAATGCAGCATGTCATCTCGACTTTTGACCGAGGACACCATCAGCCTGACTAGTGTGAACGGTCTGCAACAGGCTGATGCACAGATGTCTGCGGCAGTTTCTCACATCGGACGAGCAGAGCGTCTATTTTTACACGATCTTCTTTGATGTGAAGTCGGCAAGTGAATTCGATGCGAATATCGATATCGGCTTCTTGGTGAGCCTCAACTAACATCTTTCTTCCCTTCTAACTTTTCTTCTTCGCAGTTTGCCGCCTGGAGGCGCACCTTGTTGACTGCCGTATGACTCTGACGGGGAAACATGTGGAGGGTCACAGCGTAACCTCTAACAACCGTGATAAAGCCTAATGGCAGAGGTTTTGTGAGGGTAGCCCCACAGGGCACTACTTGTAGCTACCTCACGCCCCTATTGTACCTAGACTTACACTTAACTAATATATCTACACTCACACTACGTACTGCTTATAGTTAGTAGCATAACCTTAAAATCTAGTAGCTAGATCTTACTACCCTGTAAATTTTGAGACTATTACGATAACAACTTACGACAACCTCTTTTTATTATTTAATTCTACCCCTATAACTAGCTAATAATTAGATTTACTATTATTATAAAAACCTCATCTAACTTATATAGATTACTAATATATTATAACTACTTATAACTACTTACTCTATTTTTCACTAAATTTCACTTAATTATAACTAAGCTTTACCTCTACTTTAAACCTATATACTATTAAAATCTAAGAAATCTAGAAATCTATAATCTTAATCTAGCGATCTATTTTAACGTTATAATCCCCTTACTACTTAATATTATAATTACTAATAGATTATAGTATTACTCCCTATAGATACTAATCTATAACGTTAAGCTTAAGAACTCCTCAATTTCGCAATAACTAATTACTCTTTCCTAGATATTATTGAAGAAACTAATCTTCCCCTCATAGAATACCTTATTATAGAGATCCCTAAGGAATTAACCTAGATAACTTACTTTAATAGTTAATACCTAGTTAAGTAGGTTAAGATAAAGAACTTATTCTATAACTTCTTAAGAACCTTTTATTATTAAGCATATTACTACTATAACTACCTACTTATGATTACTATAATACTAGCGCTAACTATAGTTACTATAACTACTCTAGCTATAATATTAGTAATAGTAAGCTTTCCCTCACCTTTCTAAGCTACCTTTAGACTTAGAACCCTACCTCTATAGTTCCTATCCTTATACGTTACTACACCTATTACTAACTCTCCTATTATTACTACTTATAATAATAATATTATTACTAATCTTAATATTAATCTAAGTAACCTAAGCTTTAGCAATCTTAATATTATAGCTTTATATTATCTAAACCTACTTAGTTCCCTATTCTATAATTCCTACTAGATTAGTTATATTAACTTTAGAACTAGATTAAGTAATTACTTCACTATATTTAATAATAATAATAATAAACCTCCCTTCTAACTTAATCCTATTAATAAGATAAAGCCTATAACTCTTCCTCCTATTAAGACTAGTTATACTAACTCTCCTCACTCTTCTCCTTTTTATAATAGAACTAAATCTTAGTAATCTTTATATTATTATAGTTCTAATAATATAAGCAGAAATAATCTTAATCTTAATCTTAATCTACCTATAAGCTTTAATATCCTTACTACTAAAAGTGCTATAAACCTCCTCGCAAACGCTATATAATATCTTGAGGATAATAATACTACCTATAAATATACTAATACTAAAAGTATAGCTAACTTATTTATAACTACTATCTCCTAACTTAAGACTATAATCTATAATAGTAATAATAACGCTATAAATACTAGAGGTATTAATAGCAATATACCTAGTAATCTAATCTTATATCCTATTAATATTAGTATATTTAACCTTATAGCTTACGATCTAGAGCAACTTAATATAATCTATAATAGGAAGAATATAGTTTATATAGATATCTATTTTTTTATAGAGCGACTTATAGATCTTACGAACTCTTAAGGCTTAAATATAGTCTATAATATTTAGACTTAATATCTCTAAGGTTTAGCATTTATTTAATACTTATGAGTACTTAGTAATATTAACTAATCCTTACTTTATAACGCTAATATTACTACTATTAATAATAAGATCCTTAAGTAATTTAAGCCTTACTATAATAACATAATATAATAATAGAAGTCTATAAGCTTTAGTCTATAAGATATCTATAATAATAAAGATATCTATACCTTTATTTAATCTATAATTTATAACGCTAAGTCTTATAGTATTACTAAAGAAGGTTATATTAAAGTAGTATATAAAGCTCTTAATAGCATTTTATAATTAATTATCTTACTTCTATCTACTACTATAACTCTTAAATCTTTCGTCTAAGATATCTATAAGTATAAATCTATAATCTATAATCTAGCTTAAGAATGTTATATACCTTCTATAGGTCCTTATAGCTTTATATCTTAGTAATATCTATAACAGTAAGGCTATATAGATAAAGCTAACTAGTTTAATTAAGAGAGCTAATTTAGCCTAACTTCTAACTATAACTAGTAATAAGCAGCTAATAAGCCCTTCTAGCCTACTAACTACTACTAAAATCCTCTAAATTAATTTTAGTAACGTAGTAGTTTTAATAATAACTATAGTTGAGGTAGCTATAATAACCTATAGCAATATAGCAGTTATAATAACTAGAATAATTATAACTAAGGTTATAACAACTTTAGTAGAGGTTTATATAGAAATAACTAGTAATATAGTTATTATAGTAATTAGTTTTAGTTCCCTCCTAACTAGCAACCTAATCCTTACTAGCCTAACTAAGCTAGTAACTAGCTATAATAGTAGTAACTACTTATCCTAGAGAACGACTACTTACTATATAGTATTAATACTATAGCTAGGTCTATATTTATACCTTAACTATAGACTACTTAAGTCTACTATAGTAAATCTAGCAATCCTATAGATCCTATTAAGCTAGATCCTAAGTACTATTCTAAGTATATTAGCTACTACTCCCTATTAGTAGCAGAAGATTATAATAATACTCTGCTATACTATAACTATAATAATGCTAATTACTATATAAATATAAACGAGGAATAGTTTATACCTTTAGATTAGCTTAAAGATATCTATAATACTTATTATCTCATAATAGTTACTAATATCTCCCCTATAAAGTGCTATAACTATTCTAAAGTCTTTTTTAATAAGAATAAGTTATATAACTACTTTTAAGACTCTTATAGTATAACTAGATTATAGGACTTATATAGTAATAATCTCTACTAACCTATAGTATATACTACTAATATCTTACGATAGGCCTCTATAGTAATTTAGAATTTGCTAGTAGCACCTATAGTAAAGCAAACTTTACGCTCTATACTTATTAAGATTAGATAATAGATTTTATAACTCCTAGCTACTCCTACTCCTATTAGCGATAAGTCCCTAACTACTATTAGATTACTTATTAATACTTTAAGTTAGATTAGTATAAGCTTTAGTTTTAGATTATAGACCTATCTATAGTATTAGATTATACTTAATATCTATAAGCTAGATTAAATTAATATCTATAGTAATACTAGTTATTCTTTATTATTAATTAATAAGATCTTTCTATCTAAATAGTATCCCTATCTTAAGATTAAAACCTAAGCTATACTTATTACTATTTATAGTATTAGTAATAACTAGTACTATATAGATTAATATATTATTATTAATCTTAACTTTAGAAGTATTATATTTCCTTAAAGTAACCCTATAATTATAACCTTTACCTATAAAGTATCTATTATTAATAACTTATAAGCTAATATTCTTCTTAGTATAGATTACTTAAGATTAGAGAAGTTTAATATCTTAAACTCTATTAGTTATATTATTATTATATCCTATAAGGTTAAGATTCCTATAGCTATATTATATAATAATACTTACTATAACGTAAAGGTTATAGTATTATACTATATAATAATCCCTACTAGATCGTATAGTAAGATCTAAATCTACTATTATATTAAAGATAACTCTTAAGAGCTATTATTTAAGCTAACTAAGAACCTTAATATTAGCACCTTTATACTCCTTATAGATATAACTATAACTAAGATTATAGTCTATAATAACTATAACCTTCTCTAACGTATCCCTAAAGGTACTTTACTTAGATACCTCGTTTTAATTAATCCTTTAGTTTAAGCTTACCTAGTTAATACTAATAAGAATAGTAAAGTATTAGAACTTATAATTTAGTTACTAAATGATTATAACGAAAAATATTTAATTAAATAGCATAAGATAATAGATATATACCTTATTAGTATCTATATCTATAATAGTAGTAACCTTAATAACGCTTAATAAATTATAGAATTGCTTACTAAGTTTGAAAATATCTTTTATAATATAGGTTTTATTAATATCCCTAAAGAGGAATAACTTTCGGTGCACTTTAAGTCTAACTAGTAATAAAATCTCCTAAAGAAATATAAAGTCTACTTTATTAGTCCTAATAAATATAAGATTATTTATAAAACTATTAGTAAACTTATAGATAGCGATAAGGTTTTCTATATTAAGACCTAGGTCCCCTTTATATTCCTAGTTTTTATTATTTAGTAAGAATAGGTTATAAAATAGATTAAGAAGTTATAGAAGGATAGTAAGATTAAGAAAACCGCTATAATATATCTTAATAGTATACTTAAGCTTAATAATAAGCTTAGTTGTAAAAGTAGAATAATTATTAATATTTACACTTTAAATAAGATTATTCTTCTTAATACTTACCTAATAAAGTCCTAAGACTATATAATAGCAAAGTATGCTAATATAACTTATATTATAACTCTTAATACTATTACTTTCTACTACTAATAGTAACTATACCTCTAATCTTACTAGGTTTTTATTATTATAACTACTAAGGGATAGTATATATTTAATTACCTTATTATAGGTTATTATAATTATAATAGCTATATCTAATAATAAATTAACTATCTACTTAATAGTACTACTAGTAATACCTATTATAATAACGTAGTTATTATATCTAATAGTATTAAGAAATACCTCTATAATCTCTACTAAGTCCTTATATTATTTTAGCTTAAGAATATTTTAATTAAACCTTTAAAGTTTTATATTAGTTTCCCCTCTATAATAGTTCTTAGAAAGTTAGTTAACTCCTTTAGTCTTATTATACTTACTAAAAAGCTTAATATATTATATAAGTTTAACTTTCTTAAGACTCTTAAGTTATTAGAATACTTCCTAGGTATAACTAGATCTATGCGTTATAATATCATATAATATATAAATATTATCGATCTACTAGAATAGTATAAAACTATATTACTTAGAACCTATTACTATATTAATAAGATTACTAGTAAGGAGATTAAGGATAAGATACTAAAACCTACTTATAAGTAATAGGCTAAAGTAATTAATATCTTATTACTAACCTCTAAGGAGCTTAACGCTTTTAATTAGATTAAAACTAAACTTATATAATATATAATGCTTACCTACTATTCACTTAAGCAGATTCTCTTTATTAACTTTAATACCTATACTAATAGTATTAGCGTTCTAGTTTACTATATTAAGGATAAATTATTAAATAAGGTTATCTAGGTTACTAATAACTAGTAAGAATGTAAAGTTCTATAGTACCTACTTAAGACTTTAATCTAGCCTATTACTTACTTTTCCTAACTACTAAATCTTATAGAGAAGTAATACTAGTTAACTAAGCTTAAGATCTTAGGTTATATCTAAACTCTTAGTAAGACCTACTAATAAATTAATATAATAGAGGTTCCCCTAGTTATAATATTTATTAATTATAAGTTAATTATTAATTTCTCTAGATAACTAGATATCGCTAATATAACTACTTATACTAATATTAATAAGAAGCTTATTTACGCTATAGAGTATATCTCATAATTTAATCTCTAGTTTATCTATAAGGCTAGTAAGGACTATATTATCTTAGATAGTCTTAGTAGATTGCCTATTATAGAAGCTATATATAAATAAAACCTAGCTATAACTAATAATAAAGCTTTAGGTATCTTTAATAATCTACCTAATAATTGCGATAAGTACTTAGCGTTCTATAACTATATTATATTACCTCTAATATATCTCCTCCTAGAACTATAAGTTACTAAAATCTTACTTAAGTTTATAACTATATTAGACTACTTTATAGTTATATTAATAATAATCTCTAATATATTTAGGAAGAAGATTTAGTATAGCTATAATGAAGACTTAATCTAAGTATATATTATTAGATAAGTTTATAATAACGTAAAATTTAGAAGTAATATTATAATTCTCTTTTTTAAGTAGTATTATAGTTTACTATAAAAAGTCTCCCCTAATAATATAGATTAACTAGTGATCTTTAGATCCTATATTGCTAATATTTTTATATCTATTTACGATAGATTATACTATAGCTATGCTAAACTATTAGAGTTCCTCTTCTACTACTATATCTATAATAAGTTTAATAAGCTCTATAAATATCTTACTATATATCCTAACTACTATATTTTCTAAACTTAACGCTATATCGCTTATAGTAACCTTTAATTAATCCTTCCCCCTCTTTATCCCTACTTTATAATCTCTATTAACTTCCTCTTTATATTACTAATAACTACTAATAGCTATTATTATATACTAGTTGTAATTAATAAGTTCTCTAAAGAGATAATCTTAGAGCTTAGTAAGATAATATATATTATATAGGACTAAAGTAAATATCTCTTTAACTAATTAATAAGTAGTAACTAGGGAATCCTAAAGATAATCTTAAGTAACTATAATCTTAAGTTCTTATTATAGATATAGGATACTATATAGAAAGGTTTTAGAACTAACTTAGTCTATAGTACTACTTACTATCCCTAAATAGATAGCTAGACTAAGTAATTTATCTAATAGATTAAATCTATACTTAGATATTATATTAATACTATAGCTAATCCTATAGATTAGATCTATAATATCCTCTAACTATAGTTTAAATATAATAACGTAAAATCTATAACTATATAAAGATCACTTAATAAGATAGTTGAGGGATTTACCCTTAACAATATAGCTATAACGATTGCTAACTAGATCTTATAATCTATCTAAGTTCTTATAGCCTAACTAGAGATCTATAATATACTTACTATAGCCTTAATATCTATAAAGTAGTTTTACGATAAGCATTATAACGCTTAGTTTTTTAATATTAATAATAAAGTCTACTTAAGACTATACTATAGCTATATAACGCCTTAAGCTATAACTATTAGTTATAAACTAAGTGAATAATTTACTAATCCCTTTTAAATTATTAAGCATATTAGCTAATCTACCTATAGATTATGATTCCTACTAAGATAGTATATTTATAATGTAATCTTAGTTAACTACTTTAAATTTATAAAGTTTAATCTATATAGATAATAATTACCTATAATTCCCCTTATCTAGATAATTAATAAATAAATCTCTACTATCCTTAGTAAACGCTAAATAAAAGCTAGAATAAAGTAGTATCTTATTACATATAAAGGCCTTAGTTCTAAATATAACTAATAGATTAATACTATAATAGTTACTAATAAGATTATCCACAAAGCCTAGAACTTATGTTAACTATATTATAATAGAAACTACATATTAGTAGAACCTCAGTTTAAAAGTTCTACAATATTATAGTAATAGATTTTTAGGATAGTTTTAGAGGATTTAGGAGATATCTAAAAAGGATTAGAAATAGCTATAAAATAGAGATTATATGATTATGAGATAAGGACGTCTTATTTTTGCTAGTAGTATATTATGAGGGTAGCCCTATAGGGCATTACTTATAGCTACCTCACGCCCCTATTGTACCTAGACTTACACTTAACTAATATATCTACACTCACACCACGCACTGCTCACAGGTTTGCATGAAGATCCGGCAGGCGGCTGCCGAAGTCGAGTTTGTCCTGCGAGGGGCTCGTTTAGCGATACCAAGGGCCTGTCGCATAGCCTTGTTTGTCCCGTCCAAACGGGCCCAACGGGATATCCGCCGTCGTTGACATGAGCCTCAGGGAGGCTTTGGCGATATCACGATTCTACCTGGACAATAGCAAGCCACCCGATTGATCGGGTTGATACGCGGCGCCCTCCCGTTGCCCTGCACAGCGCGCGGCAAGCTCGAGCCTGCGCCATCCCGCGATGGCCTGACGGGTCCGACAAGTGGGAATTCACAACCCGTTTTCCATGCCAAAGAGGACGCTGTTGGCGCCATCTTGTGGGCCTAGAGAATGAAACTGGCAGTTGAGCCGCCTCTCCCGTTTATGCATTGCTGCGCGGTGGAAGGATTTTCCAACGGTAGACCCCCACATCCCGTTTCACCGGTTTGACCGAGGCGAAATGCAGCCTGGAAAAGTCTGCCAGCGTAGCATCGAGCCGCGTCAATACCGTGAAAAATAAGCTTTCGAATATGATATCCACGTCAGATGAACCACATACGTCAATTGCCGCAGCCAATGGCGGACGTTGACGTGGTTGTTGAGGACGACTCTGCGATAATTCTTTTTTTCTTTCTTTTGCCCAATTTTTCTTATGCCGAAAAGGGGCTACCGCCAATGTCACATTGGCCGCCCACCGGCCGGAAAGCACGTCTTTCAATCACAGGCATTCGCAATTAAACTCATCAGGGTTGGCAAGAAGCTCTGACAGCTCCGTCGAACTAGGCCGTAAAAGCCTGTGCCCCAGATCCGGTCAATACGGGGGACGGAGCCGTCTGGGAGAGACACCTTGGAGTCGTGGACGGAACCGACCCGTCGCCCCGGAATTAAGAGACAATGGACTCGGTCCACCCACCCAAGTCGGCAGTTGAAGAACGGTCAAACCCAACGTAGTAAAGATCAGGGAAGAAAAAGCAATGGGCCGTTACCATGGTGCGGCGAGGTAGCCTTGTTGGAAATGCTGACGTTGGTGGAGCGTTGCAGCTTCAATGGTGGGGGGCCGGGTCCATCTGGCGACGAGGGCGCGTACTGCTGTGCCCAATGGCCGCTGCACATGCTTGGGTCTAACAAAGGGGGTTTGCTCATTTCTCCAATTTTCTGAATCCGTTTGAAGGCTTATCTCCTCGGTGGACTCAATCCAACAGTGAACAAACAGACGGACTCGGAGGCCGACTTCCTCCTGGCCGCCGTTTTGAGACTCTGAAGTCGTCAGCGAGGAGCACGCAGGATCACACAGCATGTTAGAGACGGACATCCCGCGGGGGCCGTCCGAACCGTATCACCATGTCAGTGTCAGTATCATCTCTTTCTCCACGCATGTTACGAGAGCTGCGACAATGGTTTGGGACGTCACTTTCGAAAATTGCGGCCCAGATATTGTTAGCTCCCTCTGCAGGTCCGTGACTGTCGCAGGATCGCGCGGGAGCACCGATCGATTCAGACGAGGTGGTTGAGTGAGGGTGGGCGAGCGAGTGCAGGTTGACAGGCAGCCAGTTTGGGGCAGTTTGGGGGAGCAGGAAAACCCGGGCAGCTCGTACTGCGTCAACAAAGCCATGATTTACCAACTTTGTCGCTGATCTGCGACCGAAAGACCGGACGAAGAGCATGTAAATCGATGCCAAGCCCAAGAAATCGAGAACTTCAGATAAACGGCCCCCCAAGCAACTAAAAACAGCGCACAATTAGGTCGATGCCCCAGCCAAGCTGCCAAGCTACCAGCTTCAGGAAAGCCTCACGCGGCACGTTATTTGCTGAGGGTTGCAGCTCTCATGGAGTATTCCTCGGCACAACCTCTTGGCAGAGGCAGAGTTGTGCAATCTCTGTGCTTCTCGAGGGATTCAGGGATGTCCTACCCTTGGATCTTGCTGCACAGACGGCCCCTCCCGACCAGAGGGTCGGGTCCAGCCACACCCTGCTTGCCCCTGCACCCATGGCGGTAAGGATGGGCCTGACCAAGCGCTAGACCGGGACATGAAACTGACTCTTGTTCGCCTTCCTTCTTCCTCCCTCCTCGGTGTGGCTGAAGGACATGGGATCTTGCAGATGTCAGATTGTGGCTCAGCGTTGACGGTTTTCTAGGCCTTCTGGGCGCCATCTATCGGTTAAAGCTGCCCAGCTGCGAAAATTCTTCCTAGCGTTGCTACGCAGACGCCAAAGCATATTGTTGTCCCTCTTAGTTGCCTCCACCGTTAAACTTTCCGTCATCCACTTCCAGTACAATTAAGAAGGCCCAAATTCAATATTGCGGCTCCTTTTCAACAACATATGCCCGCCCGGGGCGGACGGCACACGCAATTAGCGCGCGCCCAGGACCACTTGTTGCTGGAAGATGCCGTTTTCATTGATAATCGCCTAGTCATCGGTGAAGTGGATGACGTGCCCCCATATGTGCCGTGTCGTCCACCGTTAGTGCGGCTGAGACCTGTTGCAACGCCCGTTAGCTCTGGAGATTGAGACAGGAACGGTCTCAGACGGCCGACAGTTTTTCTTCTAGAAGAAGGTAAAAGGAAAATTTCGAACAGACACCGTCATCTGAAAGAAATCGGACGAGCTGCAGTGCAAAGACAGAGTCAGGGGACTGTAACAGGGCAAAGTTGCTGCTCATGATGGCTACTCGTGGACACCACGTGCAAGTTCCCCAGAGTTCCAGACAGCCAGCCAAGCGTTTGTTTCTATGTCCGACAGGCGGCTATCTTGGCGCGACCATGGCGTCGTCGAATGACAGGACGAGGCGAGCGTTTAGAAATTGCAAAAGCAATTTACGGAAGTATGCATTTAGCGCGGATTGATAACCATTAAAGTTCAGTCTAGGTGAGGAGTAGAGACTGCAAACCTGATAGAGATCTAGAGCAGCTCCTTGTCGGACGGAGATGAGTACAGTTTGGGGAAGATGGCCAAGCCTGTACGCGCCGCCTGTCATCCCCTTGGCCGCGCATGCAGGGACGCAGCAAGACGTTGGCCCAGAACGGGATCCTCCCCCCTCGTCGGTGTGGCTTGACGTCTACCTCGCACAAATCGAGCCATACGCCCGTGGTGGAACCTGATAACAAGTTCACAATCGCGGAAGTGAGGTGGCTGCGATTATGCTGGCCCAGGCATATGCCTGTCAATCGAGCGCACAAGCCCTCGCGTCAGGTTGCCATTGGATAAATGGCTGCAGTCTTGGCCCGTTGTTTATTGTGGGCTATTTCGAGACGCAACTTCGTCAGCTCCTCTTGCCGGGCCAAACGTGCATGTCCTGAGTAAATGAAGGCTCTCGTTTGCTCCCCGACGGTGAGCATGGGTTCACCTGGGCCACACCGTTGCTTTCATCCGAAGACGACCGCCACTGTCATGAACTTGACGGCAGATCGCCCATGATAGGCCCAAGCTGGGTACCTCCCTGTGCATGGACATGAGTATCCGCTTTACGCCTAACGACCAACTCCTCTTACCAGAACTGGAGATATCAATATGGCAGGACTAGCAAAGCGAGCGCCCTTTTGATCAGTATTAAAGAGCGGATCTCCTCTCACCACCATCGAGTCCATCATCATCATCGACTTTGAGATCATCAAGCAATCCACTGGCCAACCATTTTCCTCTTTATTCCAACATCAACAGGGTTGATTCACTAGCTTGAGCGGGACTCTCTTGTCTACTTCACATTTCGCAAAAAACAATAACACCAGCGACTCGTTTCTTCTTGCCTTCTTCACTCACACTTTTTTCAAAATGGTCCCTCCTCGCTCTGGATCTGCTATGGGCATGCGCAGCCGCGGCCCCGTTGAGTTGAACGTCAACCTCGCCAAATCTTACGAGATCCGTGGCCCCAAGTCATCCATGCCCAGATCTCCCCTCAGGGACACCACCGTCGAAGATCGCACTAGCCGCTCTTCGTACGAAGATCGTCTTGAAGGTGCCATCCACGTTCTCCGCACTGAAGCCAACGCACTTCAGGCCCTGACGCAGCTCTACTCGTCCGAGCGCGTCTGCCGTGATGGCTTCTTCCGCTCCATCGAGGTCCTCACCCGCCACCGCGATCACCGTGGCAAGGTCGTCTTCATCGGTGTTGGCAAGTCTGGCTGGATCGCCAAGAAGCTTACCGCCACCTTCAGCAGCTTGGGCATTCCAGCTGTCTTCCTCCACCCCACCGAGGCCCTTCACGGCGACCTTGGCATCATTGGCGACTATGACACCCTCATCATGATCACCTTCTCCGGCAAGACCCCCGAGCTCATGCTCCTCCTCCCGCATCTCAACAAGAACTGCCCTCTCATCCTCCTCACCTCGCCCACTCGCATGGAGACCTGCGAGATCGCCAAGGCACGACCAGATCTCATTCTCCTCCCCGCTCCCATTCCGGAGTCTGAGAAGGAGACCTTTGGCGTCTCTGCTCCCACCACCTCCACCACCATGGCCATCGCCGTCGGTGACGCTCTCGCATATGTCGCCTCCAAGGAGATGTACTCCTCGGTGTCAAATGTGTTCGCGAAGAACCACCCCGGCGGCGCTATTGGCCAGGCCTTCAAGACAAAATAAGCGACTTGGGTTGCTTTTTGAGATTTGTGCAGTTTATTCTTGATTGGCGGGGCGTTTTAGGGTAAAGGGTTTACTTCTTGCAGCGGACAGAGTTACATACAGGCTCTCATGATGTCCACATTCTTGTACATTTACATTACATCTTCTGATAGGTTCATTTGTTCAAATTCGATGGCCTGCTGGATGTTCATAGACTTTTCTTCAGATCTTTGGATACCACAAAATTCGATGATCGCAAGTTCTTTCAAGACAATTTCGCCTATCCCTGCTAATTTGTGATGCGAACAATAAAATTGAATCATGACTCTAAAGCGCATTTCTCGCTATTATTTGTGCTTCAATTTGGGCATCTTTCTGATCAATCGTACTCGGTACGAAGATGTCGTTGTTTCGATCTCGGCAAAAGTATCCAAATCGGAAGTCAATTTATTTGAGTTCGACTCAGACCCCCAAACTTGTTCAGCCGACTACCGACATGCAGACAATAATCTTGGCAAACCTTCGTATTAACATTCGCCAAATTCCCTTGCGTCTCATCATTTCTTTTTCAACGACATGCCTTCATCTTGCCATCGTTGATGACATTGACAATAAAATCAACACTTCCGAGTTCGCTCTAGAACATGCCGCGTTTGCGTGCCGGTTAGCCAACATGAAGCACAATGACGTGCCGTGATACCGATAAAAACATGCATTCAACCCCAGAAGTCCCAAACGATGAGTTTCTTTTGCGGAGCTTGCCACAGATTGCCACAGATTGGTGGGTGAAGCGCTTGCTTCTGTGCAACAGATCTGGCTGATAACTCACCAGCGTCTCAAAGCTCTCCGTGAGTCTGTTTTGGCTTGCCTGCAGCAGCCCAAGACGGTCCCCACATTGATATGAACTCACTGCAATCTCTCTCCAACAGGCTCCAAACACGGCACCTGGGATGCTGTTTGCTTGTTTTCGTTCCCTATCAGCAGCGGTTACTGTGAACAATGCTGCATATCCTGCCACCGTTACCCCTGCAGGAGGATCGCCCGTGCAGAACCAGGAAAATTTAGGGGGCGCGGACCATCGACCGACAGGGGGTTCCTAGTGCTCTTCGAGAAACCTGCCCTGAGTCGCATTGATTCGATCAACGGGACCCATGGCATATCCGATCACAGTCCTTAAAACAGTGTGTTATAACGCCAGCTGTCACGGCACGTGGGGTTGTCGGGCTTGACGCGTAGTCCCAGGGATAGGCTGAGCTGCGGACGACTGCTGGTGGAGCCCCGAGGTCTAGTTGATTCAGGAGCTCTCAGAGAAATTAATCATGCCTGGGGGACCGCTGCCATGGTGTCGATCCGCACAAAGGAGGCCCCCGTTGATCCTCGGAGCCGGGGTCCCCAAGGAGAGTGCTCATCAGCCACGCCGAGTTCGCGGCTACATTGACGACATTTGACGTACCCCCATGTGGGGAGGACTGCGTATTAGCCGCCATCGTTGGATTGTCCAAGACATGCATTGCACAAGCAACGAGCCGAAATGGGCGCTTCTCGCCCCCTTAGGGACCGGCCGTCTCTTCCTGATAGGGTGAGACCGGGCCTTTGGCGGGTTCCCGTCCCTAGTGTCTGCAGTTATCACTCATTGAGGCCCATCGTTGACTGAGCTCTCCTCCTTCTCTCACCCCAGGAGCATACAATCATGTCGCTGCAAGTGCCTGACCCGGACAGGCTGAACTTCTTCCCACCGAACCAGGCAAAGCAGACCAGATTCGCGCCTCTGCCGCCTAGACCGCCTCCAGCGCGGCATTCCTTCATCAATGCTCGAAGCTCATGGATGAGGAGAAGCCAACGCTTCCCCATCGCAGAGAGCTACGAACGCTTACCACGCCTAAGCCGCCTGTCATACTTCCCCGTCGCCAACGAGTACATCGATGGCGTGTTTAACGAGAAGACGAACCTCCCACCTCGGTGGTCGTTCTACGTCCCCGACTTCGACTTTGACGTGAAGGATTTCGAGAAGTACGAACAGCAGCAACAGCAACAACAAGAAAAGGGCGAGGACGATGACGTCCCCAAGGCCCTCAAGGCATTCCGTGTCGACTTCTATCCTGGTGACCCTGACGACCCAAAGTGCTGGTCCGTAGCCTACAGGATACTCGTCATCGGCATGTTCGCCTTCACCACCCTAGCCACCGGTATCTATTCCACTGCCTACTCCAGTGGCATCAACTCGATGGTCCCTGAGCTCGGCGTCACCAACCAGTCACTACCACTGCTTGGTATCTCACTCTACCTCGTCGGCTTGGCGTTGGGTGCTCTCATCATGGCGCCGCTGAGTGAGACATTTGGTCGAAGACCTATGTACATCGGTGGCCTCAGTGTCTTCCTGGCTTTGATCCCCATGGCAGCTCTCGCGACGAACTTCACCATGGTCATCGTTGCCCGTTTCTTAGGGTATGTGATTCCAAGCCACCATTGTTCGTGACAACATACTGACGTCACATCAGAGCTGTCGCCGGAAGTGTCATGCTTTCCAACGTTGCTGGATCGATCATGGACATCACCGACCCCAAGTATCTTCCTCTCGCCATCTCAGTCTACTCCTTTGGTCCACTCAACGGCCCGGTGCTGGGACCTCTCATCGTAAGTACATACACCATCTCACTTTGGTCCCAACAATGAGCTGACACATCCTTAGGGCGGTTTCATGGTTGAAGCCTGGGGTTGGAGGTCTCTGAACTGGATGTCGCTCATCTCAACGGCTGTGGGCGCCTTTTTCATCATGACCGTCCCTGAAACATACCGCCCAACGCTTCTGAGGAAGAAGGCGATGACGAGGAGAATGGAGGAAGGCGACCACCGTTACTGGTCTGACTTCGATGACTCCGTCCCCCTCTTCCGCAGAATTCGCACCTCCATCTCTCGACCTTTCATTTTGTCTTTCACTGAGCCTGTCTTGATGTTCTGGAACATCTACATCTCAGTCATCTATGCCATTGTGCAATTGGCATACGTCGCTTTCCCCATCATCTTCCAAGACGAACGAGGCTGGTCCACATCAATCTCGGGACTTGCTTTCCTCGGAGTGTTCGTTGGCATCGCCCTCGTCCTCGCCACCGAACCCTTGCTACGAAAACTCGTTCAACGCCAACCCAAAAACCCGGAGACAGGCAAGCCTGAGCCGGAAGCCACCGTTCTTCTCATCTGTATCGGTGCTGTGCTCGAACCAGTCGGCCAACTGGCGTTCGCGCTCACATCCCTTCCCATCGAAATTCCCTTTTACTGGAGCATTCTGTCAGGCGTTCCCTTTGGATACGGCTTCGGCCTTGTTTTCATCTATGGCACCGGATACATCTCCAACGTATTCGGCATGTATGCCACCTCCGCCTCTGCAGGCAATCTCGTTTTCAGATCAATCTTGGGCGCTGTGCTCGTCATCGTGGGCAAGAGCATGTATCACGCGCTCACCCCGCGCATCGCGGGTATCACTATTGGTGTCGCCGAAGTGGTGCTCATGCCCATTCCTTTCATCTTTCTTAAGTGGGGCAAGAACATTCGGCAAAAGAGCAAACTTATTCGGACACTGGAGGAGCAGGCGAAAAAGGTGGCAAAGTGAATCATTTGTACTAAACGGAAACCGGCGAGATACCCCTTTCCTTCCTGTCTATATTTATGTGTGCCAGTCACATTTTCCCTGTACAAAATTATTCAAAGTGTGTACATGTAGATAGATAATTAGAATCAAAATAGCAATATTGATATCAATAACTCATACTCCTTGACGCTTCCCAGCCCATCCCATCAAGTCCTTTTCACCAAAGCTAACCCATGTCAACCTAATGCTACGCCGCACATAACTCTAGCTTTTCCGCCCAACAATATCTGACCCAATCACTTTGCGAGTATGAACGAGTCTCAGTTGTCGACGGAGACTTTCCGTCTGATTTTATGCCTTGCTGAACGCCGTCAATTTTCCATATCCTGTTCCTAAGTAATTCGAGAGCAACCGAGATATTGAGAAGGCCATTCTTCTCAAGTATTTTTTCAAGTCGAAGTTCGACTTGGTGTCGCCGTGAGCTAACCGGCATGGTTTCACATCCGAGTACAAACATTGGCCAGATCATCATCGTGGACGCAAAGGTGTCGACAGGAACCGCTAGTACTGCCTCGGATAGCTGCTCAACCAGAGCCAACGACTGCTTCAACGGTTGATCTGTCCATGTTGTGCTCGAGTCGCCATCGTCGGCGCGAAGAAGGAAGATCTGCGTCGCAAGCCCGAAGGAAAGGGCCGCTGCGATACAGGCGTTTCCTGTTCTTATCCTGTGGCTTTCCACTGTGTCGGAATCGGTCCCTTCACAATAGGGCTGTTGTACTGCTTCAGGCAACTCTCTGCAGCAAGCGTTCAGCTCTTGCAATAAACAGTACCGAGATAGTACGAAGGACTCGGGTGTTATCCCCCCGCTGAAGAAATCTTCAACCAACGCGCCAGAGTCTCCCATTAGCGGTAGTATGTCGGTTGTGTACCCGAATACGATGTCTGGGTACCTCTTCGCAGATGTACTGCAATGGGGTAGGATCATGCTTTGCCAAAATTGACGGTCGAACACCGGCTTCCTTGCGCAGGGAACGCAGCACAACGCGTCCATGTAAGCCAGCATCTTGATGTTAACAGACATCATGGGGGTGGGCTTCTCAAGTTGAGAACCATCGCTCATCGCTTGTAACAAGAGAATTCGTTCTTCAAGCTGGGCCCTTGTGCCCCTGATCAGAGGACGAATGATGCAGGTGTCTGATCCTTGCATGATCTCCAAGCCGATCAATGCTAGAGACGCGGCGATGGCTTCCTCGCTTACATACACCGGCAGTTTGTTTTGAGTCTCGGTTGGCGGCAATCTTTTCTGTTGCTGTACGCAAGCCACCATTTGGCCCAGAGCTCGTTGTTTTCTTTCTAGAACTTCTTCTTGTGTAACGACCCCGAGACCGAACAAATGTGACGCGCCGGCAGCAAGAACTGCCGGTAGCAGGATGGAATCTTGCTGCCAAACGAAAGCCAGATATGGCTCTCGCACACTCACGTATTCCTCAGGATTCGGATACACCAAATCGGGCAACGACTTTGACCAATGTGTGAAGATGAATACATCCGACGAAGAGTGGAGACGAGGTCCTGTTGTTGGATTTCGGATTAAGGCGGTCGAGCTATTCGCGAGCTTCTTGCATTGAATAGCCTTTGCCGTCTTGGACGATGTGCATATCGCCAGTGAGCTCCTGGGCTTGACAACACTCTTGGCCGAAGCCTGGCTATCCGGGCTGACATCGCTGGCCTCAACCCACTTCAGCTTGACTTTGTAACCGCCACATGCTACGCCGCGGCGTTCGCACTGCTTACAGAGCGGGTGCGCCTCGTCGCATTTGATACGAGCGGCTCTGCAAGTCACACACCCTATGCGAATAAGGTTAGCGAGGCCCTCGCAAAGCGCATCGTGTCACACATGAGACTGACCGTTTCTCGAACGGCGATAGAACTGAGTAGGCATGGAGCTATCTGCCAGCTGCGGTGTGCCGAGAGTCGTCGTGCGTTGCGGCTTAAAATAACATAATCATAGAAGACTTGGTATGGCCCCGGTGGGATGAGACAATGTTGGTTCGGATCTAATTGTGGCCAAGGAGAGCAATAATTGTATCTTGGCCAGATTGGGAAAAAGTCATGAGATGCAGGCCGGGCTTCCGGGTCGGTGGATTACGGAGAGCGGCCTTAGTCATAGTTATATGGATTTCCTCTTTTGCTTTCACGGGGCAGGTGGGGTTGTAGCGAGATCCCCGCCAATAGCATTATGAAACGAGTCATTCTCGTCTCCTTTTGTGACGGCAGCTGGGCCCATGTTGGGGTAGGAGACAACAAGGATGATACCACCGGCCGTTTCAGCCGGAAAATAGCACGGTGCCGGTTCGCAACTTGGCAGTCAATTCATATGAAGAACGAGGTTCTCGTACAGTGTATAGCAAAACCGAAATCGCACCGATAGGGCTGAAAGCGACGTAGATCTAGGCCCTACGAGGTTTCATTAAGGTCGAATTCTTGATTCTATGACATATCGCACTAAATAAACGTGGATGTCAGAAACGAATGAGAGGTAACATTGTGTCCTGAGGAGGAAATGCTCGGAAATGGGGTTGATTCCGAGAGCGATTCCGACTCCAAACACTAACATGCGCACAAAGACATTAGCAATAAAATTGGACCATACAACATCGTGGAGGTGTGTCATGGTACGGACGAAGTAGTTCACCAACATCGAAACCGAAAAGGTGATTTCAGCTTACGGTAATAGATCTTAACGACACAAAAGACATGAATCAGACTTTGTAAATAAATTTCTTGCTGCGTTATTCAAATTATTTCCCCTTTGCACCAACACCCAGAACGATCTGGTTTGGCAAGTCAACTTTGTGACGCGAAACCACCTTGCTTTGGTCAGTTATATGCTCTGCAGTTACGAACTGATCAATTCCACTCAGTCTTCTGACGGCTGCGGTGAGATTTTAAATCATCGCTGCACTCGCAAGCCGCGCTGTAGCTTTCAACTAACAGCAAGGCAGTATAATGACATTCAAATCCAGCATGCTCCGTTCACATTGGTCCACGCCGTTCACCTTGGAGTTTAGACTGCATGTAATGTTAGATAGGAATAAGTAAAATGAACAGCACGATTTACGTGAAATCAACAGCAATTCCATCCGTCGTTATGGAGTCATGTATCGAAAGTCAGAATGCTTCTTATAAGCCAGCACTGTCGAAAATAATCGCTCTGATCAAGGAAGCTATGCGTTGATCGGACAGAGAAGAAGCGCAAACTCAGGCCCCTTGTGAAACATCACAAAGCATTGAGATCTAACTACAAAGGAGCATTGAGTCGTGTGATGAACATGAGGTGACAGCTCTTTTCAGAGACATCCTCAACCAAAGTGAGTCATTCACGAAATGGGACATTGTTATAGAAGGAAGATGCCGAACTGCTCAGTTCTAGCAAGAAGTTCCACGGCACATATATCATTAGACCCAGCGCGGTACTTCGAAATTAGAAGAGAAAAACGGAGAAACGGGAGAAATGGGATACGCCTCGTGCTGGAATAAGTCTACAACTTGTGACTAACTCTAAAGTGCAAATTCATATACAAGTTGACTCCCAGGCGGAGTTTGGTTCCCAGGGAGACAGGTTTCCCTGAGCCAGTTACGGGATGAATGAGCTAACCTGGGGTGAGATAAATGAATTCAGCAGTATAGCAGAGTTTTCACATAAGACCGCCTATTTTTCCTGTGACTATACTCTACCTTAACTGTCGTCACTTTTATTTTCGTCGTCGTTTCTATTATTGTCGTTATCGTCGTCGTCGTCGTCGTCGTCGTCGTCGTGTCTATTATCCTTTGAGACAGGAAAAAAAAAAAAAATAGAGCGCCTTATTATGACAACAGATCAAAAAGAGCAAACGTCAAAAGAGTATCTCCTCGACGGGGAATTGAACCCCGGTCCCCGGCGAATCGTTTAATGACAAGCCGATATCCTCACCACTAGACTATCGAGGATGTGATTGATGTGTGACCTGGCCACTAGTCTGACTAACATCTCCACAGTAGCCCCACGTCCCGCTTCGACGGAGCGCTGTGCAGTCAATCGTGATGAAGCAGCGTTCCATTGTACGCATTTGTGTTGGTCTTGAACTGATCGTGCATAACGGCGGTCGTCTTGTGACTGTGATTCTTTACTATGCTTAAATGAGATTCCTATGAAAAACATCTTAGGTGAGTTTATAACGGACTCTAAGGTTACCTGTCGGGGTAGAGAAGGTTAGAACCTTAGAGAACCGTTTTTTGTGTTGAGACTGGCGCTGCTAAACAGCACGCGGTTACTCAGATCTGAGCTCGGTTGCGACCGCCGAAAAAGTTTGCGAGCTTATACTTGACGGGAGGTGAAGAAAAGACGATGAAAGATGCGTCCAGGACGTCTGTCATGATGTGTCGAGAGAGTCGCTGTTCAAGATTGCATCGATTAATAGCAGCTGGGTTAGTGCTGAGAATCTCCGGTGCAGCCGCTGAGCGTTGACGTCACTGACCGCGGGCGCTGTCGAAGGTACTAGAAATCGGTCTGGAGAGGTGGTACAGCTCCCAATAGAGTGGCCCATAACAGCTTTCAGACTCAACCATCAGGTGTTCATATGGCAAGAAATGATTTGGTTCAAGGTCCTATCAATGTAGTTTTCGTATCGCACGATGTTCCTCGGCCATTTGGAAGCATGTCGTGGAAGACATAGGCCAGTTGTTTTCAAGCACATTGCCTGACAGGTGACGGTGTGCCAATCCCACTACTTCTCCAGCGACGCGCCCTGTAAATCATGCAAATTGGGGGAATGCGGGGAGACGTGGCTAAACTTTACAGGAGGATGCAGCGATTGGGGATTCGAGCCATAGCCTGGGCATACTGTTAACCGTTCAGTTGGAACTCTCACCCAGTCGCCATATCCAAATACTGGGTAGACTTCTTCATCATATGTCTAATTAGTTCACATGCTCGAGCGGGACAGTATGCATGGCAGAGTCCGATCCATGCCAGCCCTCACATAGTTGCGGTCAAGAGCCTTGGCCGAAGCCACCTGAAAGCAGCATGACACCCGATTCCCTCCAGATTGCGTGGCCATTGCTGGCAAGCAAGCAACTGATTCGAAAGGATTCCCGGGCATCTTGGCTGGTTGGGATGCCTGTGTCTCCTACGCCGCCAACTTACAGCACATGGTTTGCCAGGGTCATCAGAGGCTACCATCACACGACGGCCGCACTGCCATTGCCAAGTAAGTCAGTAAAACGCTACGTAGCAGCACGAGGTGCCTCCCGAATACTTTGGCTTTCCAACTCAGTCCACAACATTCTCATAAGATTCTCGCTGAACTCTTGGCCTGAGCACGCCAAGGTCTCCGATCCCTCGCTCCCAAGCCCCCTGGCGCCAACCCAAAGACGGCCTACAATGCAATCCCCACTTTCGGGTGCAGTCCGCTAGTCAATCGCCAAGCCGCTTGTCTATCTCGTCTTGAGGTGTCCAGCCACCACAGCATCCTCTGAAGGCGGAAAAGGCCTGGATCCT
This sequence comes from Colletotrichum sp. SAR11_59, assembly GCA_025328345.1. Lineage (NCBI taxonomy): Eukaryota > Fungi > Ascomycota > Sordariomycetes > Glomerellales > Glomerellaceae > Colletotrichum > Colletotrichum sp. SAR11_59. The sequence goes on along the minus strand of JAKMXC010000011.1, from coordinate 109,779 downwards.
GATCTGACAACATGCAGCAATTGCTCACCGAACATCTCTGCAGCCCAGAGGCCAAGATGTCTTGGGTAACTTTACTCTCTTGGGAGGAATATCGCGGGGTTATCTTAAATTTGTTCATCCCGCCAGGCAGGCCGCCCATGAATTGACAGAAGAGATTCTCGTTCGACTCGCCTCGCGATACCAGCACGGTTGAATGAGCCCTTCAGCATCCAGAATCTCAAGACCTACAGACCTCAATCCGAGACCGTCAATAGCTCAGCTTCTATCGCGACCGTCGCCATGTCGACATTGACAGCGGTGACGACTTCGCCTACGCCCACGCCTACGGGCGACAGGGCTCCTTCACAAGGCGGCATCTTTGAGGGCATGAATCCATCGGTTTACAACCCCGCCGACCCGATTATCATGTTCATCATCCAAGCAACCATTGTCATCACGTTGACTAGGTTGCTCTATTGGCCGCTGTCCAAGATCCGCGAGCCGAGGGTCATTGCCGAAGTCATCGCTGTGAGCCTAGTCGCGTTGCGCCTCGCCGTGACTTTATGAGAACTAACACGAGAACACAGGGCATCCTTCTCGGTCCCTCAGTTCTCGGTCGCATCCCCGGCTTCACCGCAGCCATATTCCCTCCGAACTCCATGCCGCCCTTCCGACTGGCAGCCAACATCGGGCTCGTTCTCTTCCTGTTTCTTGTCGGCCTTGAGATCAACCTGTCGTATCTCCTCAGCAATTGGCGAACCGCTATCAGTGTCGCGACTCTGGATATGGCCATCCCCTTTGGTTTGGGCGTCGCAGTTGCGTGGGGACTGTATAACGAATTCCACAACGAGCCGGGAATCGCACCCATCTCGTTCGGAGTGTTTGCGCTCTTCATTGGTGTCGCAATGGCAATCACCGCGTTCCCGGTCCTGTGCCGCATCTTGACATCCTTGAAACTGCTCAACACCACTGTTGGTGTGATCGTCCTTACGTCCGGCATCGCCAACGACGTCGTCGGCTGGGTTCTTCTCGCTCTGTGCGTCACCCTCGTCAACTCTGGAGCTGGTGTCACTGCGGTATACATCCTGCTAGTCTCCATTGGCTTTGCTTTGTTCCTTGGGTTCGCCGTTCGACCAGCTTTCATGTGGGTGCTCCGGAAGACGAAGAGTTTGGAAAATGGCCCAACCCAAGGAGTCGTCGCCCTGACGCTTCTTCTTGTCCTGGCGTCTGCGTTCTTCACCAGCATCATTGGCGTCCATTCCATCTTTGGCGCCTTCATGGTCGGCCTGATGTGTCCCCATGAAGGAGGTTTCGCCATCAAGCTGACTGAAAAGATCGAGGATTTGATCTCAACTCTGTTCGTTCCGCTGTTCTTCGCGCTATCCGGAATCAACACCAATCTCGGTCTGCTGGACAGTGGTCGAACCTGGGGTTACGTAGTTGCCATCATCTTCGTCGCTTTCTTCAGTAAGGTGATTGGAGGTACCGCTGGTGCCCGTATGAACGGTCTTGTGTGGCGCGAATCATTCACCATCGGCACTCTTATGTCATGCAAGGGACTCGTTGAGCTCATCGTCCTCAACATCGGCCTCCAGGCCAAGATTCTCAGCACCAGAACCTTCACCATGTTTGTCGTCATGGCTCTCGTCACCACCTTCGCCACGTCCCCTCTAGTCATGTGGTTGTATCCTCCGTCTTACCAGCAGAAGCTTGACTTGTGGAAGAGAGGAAAGATCAACTGGGATGGCACTCCTATCGTGCATCATGGTGCCGATGGCGAGGACGAAGATGATCAAAAGGAGGTCGCGAGCAAGCTTCTGGTCTACCTACGGACCGACGGTCTCTCAAGCCTCCTGTCCACGATCTCGATGTTCACTAGTGGCCAGTCCAGCGCCAGCTCAAAGAGCTCCTCTGCCGATATTCACGGACATCGCTCTGGTGAAAAGGGGCTTGTCGATCACGCAGCCCTCATTCCCGGAGAAGATACACCTCACCAGGAACTGCTTCGGATCCATGGCTGCCGCCTCGTCGGCCTTAGTGAGCGCAACTCGTCGGTCATGAAAGTCTCAGAGATCGAGGACTATGCCGGACATGACCCCATCATCAAAGCTTTCGGTACCTCCGCCAACAACACCACGAGAGACGTCGTTATCTCCGGCCAGATTGCCGTTGTTTCTGAGGATTCTTTTGCGGATACCCTTGCCACCCAGGCGAACAAACTGAGCAGCGATCTCATTCTCGTCCCATGGAGCGAGACTGGCACTATTTCTGAGTTACCTTCCTTCTACAGCGCAACTACTAGAGGTGATCCAATCACCAGCGGCGATTTCCCCAGCCTCATGTCCAACATCTTCAACGAAGCTCGGCATATTTCAGCTGTCGCGACTTTCATCGACTCAACACTGTTCGACAAGTCAGAGCCCGGTGTCAGGCAGCCTAGACAACTCCAACGACATGTTTCCGGCGTGAGCTTGTCTGAGCTTCAAGACCCGTCCGCGGCGAGGTTCTTCTCTGCTGAGCGGCGTGGCAAAAAGACAGTGCGCGTGTTGTACACCGGGGTCGAAGACGGCCTCTTCGCTGTTAGGCTCGGCATTCAATTGGCCCAAAACGAGAATCTCGAAGTCACCATCGTTGAGGCTGCCGACCCTGATGCTTCCATCAACATGAAATACGCGCGGATCAAAGCGAATGTCCACAATGCCATCGCCGATCGAATCACGTATCATCAAATCGACATTACCAAAGATGCAACCACCCCGGCTATTGTCTCCGGGTTTCTGGCCTTACAGAATGGCGATGACAGGGCAACAACATTCGTAATAGGTCGCTCTGCCTCTGTCTCACAACCCACGTTTATTGAGTTGGACGGCCCATCAAGCGATATTGACCCCCGCAAAACATTGGGATCCACCGCTAGCGAAGTCATCTCAGCGATAAAGAAGAGGAGTATATCCAATGCCAGCCTCATGATTGTGCAGGGCAAGCATCAAACGAGGGACAATCGCACGCTTCAGAGAAAGCCGAGCGTACATTCGCACACGAGTAAGGACTGAGGGCCGTTGGCTACTAATTAGCATGTATGCGGATTGTTAGGGAAAATCCAATTGAAATTTGACTTTGGCTTCAGCGTGCATCATCCACTCCATGACCCCATCACCGTCCACCGTCATTTAGCGTCGAAATGAGGGCATCGTGACCCATGTCATTAACATCAAGTTGCAATTTCAGCCAGCCCTAATGTTCCGCAATGATCCACATCCACAACCACACAACATCAGCCCCAAACACACCAGATTGAGCATCAAATCATCACAATTCAATCAGCGCCGATGGTTTAGTGGTAAAATTCTCCGTTGCCATCAAGCAGCGTCGGGGAGCCGGGGGTTCGATTCCCCCTCGGCGCATCTTTTGCTCATCATACCCAAGAGATTGTTTTACCTTAAACTGAGCCTCTTGAGCTTGTTTTTGTGTTGTCTTTTACATTCTGGACACCGAGTTGAAGTCTTTGTTCACCATTCAAGAATGTCGAAAGCTACATTTTGTCTATGCCTCTACATAACACGCGATCTTGATCATTGAAATTCACTTCCGCCGGTTTGCATTGATGACCTTGTCAACGATAGCAGCTGCGGCAAGGCATTCTTCATCCCTAAGCTTTGAAGTGACAACTTGAATGCCACAGGGAGCTCCATCAACTGCACTCGGATCATCTAATAGTGCCCTACATGTCAGCGTGTCTCCAACGGATATCAGAAAGGGTTTGCCTCTCACAGTCTGGCAAGAAGGGGTCCTGCGCCTTGACAGGTTCCGGATCTAAAGTCTTTGATGCGTGCCCAGTTGGTATCAGACAGGAAGGGTACTTGTCCAATTCATCAGCCAACAGAGCTCATTGCGAGAGACCGGCGCAACTTACGTCAAGAAGATTGAACACCACCGTGTACGGCATCAGGCCGTACGTGTCATGGGGCACGGCGGTCTTGTCAGCTCCTGGTGCCACAATTGCATCCAGCTTGTGATCGAACCACATGCGGTGCCACATCTCGGCGAACTTGGCGCGCGCGGCATCCAGGTCATCCAGATGATGCCATGACTCTGCCAAGTCCTTAGGCACAGGCCGTGGCTTGGCTGTGAATGGGTGCATTCTCGCAGCAGCAGCCTTGACCAATGGCTCACCAAGGACGGCTGCAAGGTCTTCCTCTGGAGGATGCGCCAGTTCGAAGAACTGGTACGAGAGCCTGAGCCCAAGGTCAACGCTACGCTCGTAGTCATACGGGAGCCGCACGACCTCGTGACCAGCCACGGATAAGGCGTTGATGGCATCTTCGAAGGCTCGGCGGACTGGCGGGTGGAGTGGCCAGGCGGGATCTTCTTCCAATACCCCGAGTCGCAGGCGCTGTCCGACTGCTGGCTCTCGCCAAGGCAGATCCAGAGCAGTGGCGTCGTATGCTGCTGCGCGCTGATTGATGACCGCATTCATGAACAGTTGCAGATCTTCCATGGTGCTAGCAACTGGACCAGCAGACGGGAATGGACCAGGAAGACTCAAGATAACCCCTTCAGACTGGTTTTATTAGGGCACCCGATGGTTCGTCGGTTTGAACCCGTAGTTTCCACAGCACATGGCCGGGAATCTAATGGAGCCGGCGATGTCGGTACCAACTCCAATCGGGGAACCTCTAAAGGCTACCAAAGCGCCCTCGCCTCCACTCGACCCGCCTGCGTTGAGATTGAGATTGTGAGGGTTCAACGTGCGGCCATAGATATGGTTTTCCGAGTCTGCGGTCCTCACAACGGGTTAGCAGAATGATGGATATGCTTCAGCGATGTCTAACCATGAGGATCTGCGGTACGTTCGTCTTGACATAGAATACCGCACCTGCATCCAGCAAGACGCTGACCAAACACGAGTTTGTGGTTGCAGGCCCCAACTTCAGGCCGTTGACGTAGCCCGCCGTTGCGTCGAAACCCACTACTTTGAAGGTGTCCTGGTGAACGGTCAGCTGAAGGTGCCAGCGATTCTGAACTGTGAACAGGGGAGGCGTACTTTCAGACTAATCGGTAAGCCGTGAAGTGGGCCTATAGTCTTCCCATTTTCGCGGTAATAATCATCTAGAGACTTGGCTCGCGCGATGGCCTCAACATAGAATGACTCCGTGAGACACGATGTCTGCAACCTGAATCAGTTGCGTCTCCTAAGGGTGCATGGACTGTGTCTCGGGCTCAAAATTGGAAGGACTCATCAGCTGCTGAGCAACAGCGGCTCTTTTGCAGAAGGCCGTAACTACTTGAGTTGCCGTCAGACGGCCAAGGGCCATCTCGTTGACGAGCTCCAAGGCAGAGTAGCTCTCAGTGATGTCGAGCTCAACATCACCTAGAACCCCTGATCTTCTTGCAGGATCGAGTTCAAGAAGTCGGCCTCCATTCGCCTCTGTCAATTCTCTGACTAGGGAGACGTCAAGCTTCCACTTCGCTGGGATAGCACCAGCAAGCTGTTGCTTCTTTCTATCAACCAGCTTTTGCCATGGTATAGCGTCCAGTTGCTTTTGCTAATGCGCAGGCTTCACGTCGACTTTGGTGATAGGCATCCTTGAGGTTGTAGTGCGGCTGGTGATCTTGGCGCTTGAAGTGAGGGGAAGATGCGCGTGTGAAGATGATTTCATATCATGAGGTTACCGAGTTGACCTCTTAAATGCCCGTGTCTCAGGGCACTGCAGCATGAACAAAACAATAGGACGCACAATCCGATCGGTGTCTGGGTGGTGTTCTGATTGGCTCTTAGACTTGCCATTTTCGGACTGGTGTCCCCGACGGACAGGAGGACCCTCTCGAGCGGAGAGATGAGTACTGGACATAGGGTTTAAAAGGCAACAGAAAATCCTGAGAAATGTTCTCGTTCCCGCATGATAAGAGCTGATACCTTTCAATTAGAAAATATGTATGTGTAAGAGCCGAGAAGGAGTGGGCTCCGTGATCGGCTTCCTCGACCTTGAGTAGACGAAAATATTTCGTGACTGTCCTTACATGTATAGTTTGAAGGGAATAAGTCGACGTGAATGCATGTGAATTGTTTATTATTACGTCGTAGCCAGTTTTGTGGCAAACGGTCTTGCAAGAGGGCTCAATGGTAAATTCCGGCGGCCAATCGAGTATGGGCATGACACTGGATTGTCGACTGAAAGGAAACACGATAAGTAGGCTCTTCTTAGAGGATACGATGAATTCGAACTAGTATCTAAGTACGCAGGTAAAATAGTGCCAATCTATCAAGTTCTCTCTGATGCTCCAACATCTTGGGTTTCCGCCACGAGTTTGTCATATCTGACATGCAACGGAACTCGAATACCCCGCCCCCAGATCAGTAATGGAATAAACAAGAAGCAAATAGAGGTGGCTACACATCCGCAAATGATTGAAATGTTTGTAAGACTCATGGAGTTGAGCCATGGTACCACTGCAAACGGTACTCCAATAGTCGCTGCGTTGCGGATGAACGTGATGAACACGAAGGACTCTGCTGTGGCCTTTTATGGAAGAAAGCTATGTCAGTACTGAAGCGACACATTTTTTTCCAAGAACTAAGGACTTACGGCTTTATAGGTGTCAATCACAATGGTAAAACTAACATCCATCATAGAGCTCATGCCAAATGCGAAAAGGGCACCTCCAATACTTGGGTACACCCAGTGCATCCCCTGAAGCACGTTTGTTAGCCATGAGACTTTAGAGCTTGCCCTCATATAGAACGATGACTTACTCTGTCTGCTGTGATTCCAAAGATAACAACACCGACTCCCATGAGGAGTGCCGGTACGAAGAGGACATATAGTCTCATCTCCGGCTCGAAGATGCCACGATTCTTCCGTGCAAGTCTGACAACAATCCAGTCTCCAAAGATTCCACCATATACACTGCCGATCATATTGCCAATGAAAGGACCGATGAGCATGAGGCCGACTCCCGCTGTGCTGAAGTTGTACGGCGGGGCAGCAAATACGATGGAGTTTATGCTCGTCAAGAGGACCAAGAAGGCCACGGCGTTGGCGCATTGTATGGCTGAGAAGACAACATGAGGGAAGAGAGCCATCTTGAAAGGGGAGATATAGGTGGAGAGCAACGATTCCTCCGTAGGGGTGGAGAAACGCATTCGTTGTCGGTACTTGTTGGGCAGCGGGACCGGTGGCATGATCTGCTCAACGTCCTGGTCGCCATGCTTCTCGAAGAGTTGTTTGTCGTTGGCGAGGGGCGATGCCGTTGCGTTGCTCTTTGCCTTTCGCAGCTTGTTCTGTGTTTCCTGCAAGTCTGGGTCTCCGACGGTCGAAACTCCAACGGACACGGGTACGTATTTCGTCTCTTCAAAGAAGAAAAGAAATAAGAGAAACAAGATTGTGAGAATGATGCCTACGGTGTAGTATGCCCACCGCCATCCCATAGAGGCTGCTTGGATACCCGCGAGAGTGGGGGCCAGGAAGCTCCCGATCATGACGCTGGTGATGTAGAAACCGTTCGCCAGACCGCGTTGGTGGACGAAAAAGAGGCCCGCAATCTGCCAGCACGAAATCTGTTAATAATTTCGTTCTCAAACAAGTGCGAACTATGACCGATGTATGGAACGTACAGTCATTTCAGCTATGGTCTTGTTCGTTGACCCGGCCAAGCCAAAAAGCAAATTCGTGATATACATCTTGGGAACCGTACGCATGCGGCTGCTCCACCAGGAGGTTGCAGCCATGGCAGCGGTCGAGAATATGTAGGTGGATCGTCGACCGTACTTCTTCGTGAAGGGGATGATACAAAGGCAACCCAGGGCGAGCCCGACGACGTTGAAGGAGACGCCGGCGTTGAGTTCGTCGTAGGTCATGCCCAATTCGACCGTCATTTGCTGCCAAAAGACCATCTGCATGGCCATGCTGGCAAACGAGTGTCAGTCAATCGAATTTTTGAGCCGTCAAAGTCGAGATACTAGGCTTGGAAGGGTGCTCACGCTGCGAAGACTGCCACGGTGACAGCAAGGACGAAGAGTGTATTGACATATTTGCGAGCCAAGGTCCAATTCTAATAAGAGCCAATTTGTCAGACGAGTAAGTCGAGGACTTTCTGGATGCGCACGTAGGAACTCACCAAGGGGTCATTAGGGTCCGCAGTAGGCTCAGGAATCAATACTAAGACGGATTCTTCTGCTGCAACAGCCAAGGTCAACATCGCACGCTCGGGTCACCTTCAGGGCAGCCTACCCGACAAAAGTCTGGCACTACCAGGGGGTAGGTAAGTATCTGCCTCAAGCATCTCCATGGTTAAATGTATCGAGGGACCTCTGGGCACGTGGGATGCTGTTGACGACGACTGTAGTTGGGGCAACCAAAAGACGAACAGCCTCTTGATTGAGGGTGCCTAGATACTGGGATCGCATATTTTTATGAGGTTTGGACCATACTATTCTCTTCGCCTTTGAGACCACCACATCATCGCCCAACCAGGTTTCCGTCTGATAAGCACAAACTCCACTTACATGTAAACTTGAATCTGGGGTAACAGCCAGAAGTGAAGCACACCTGGGGCGATTAGGAGCAGAGACATGATTGGCTCTTGGACCTACCTAAAGTGGTTTGGCTTATCCGACGACCCCTGCGAAGCCTCAAACCGACATTGTCGATGATATCGTTAAGACTGGACGAATGGTATCTTTTCATCTTGATTTACTTGTTGTGCATAGTGGTGGGATAGGGTGATGGGCTGGGATATTCTGACACGGCACAGTTCCAATGCACATCGTTGGACAACTCGAACCCCGTCTAGTCCTCAGCTCCGCAGACGATCGCTCAAAAGAGAGCAATCTCCACGTTCCTCCGTCTGGCATGCTCGTCGATATCGTAATCATCATCGCCAGCCTTCCATGCCTCATCCAACATGTCTGCAATATTGCACGCATTCGCGCTTCTGCCGTAAGGTTGGCAAATGTCGACAGCACGGCGCAGCACATCCATCCAGGAAGGCCGCCGTTGCAAGGTGGCAACCTCCAGCCGTGCCGCAACATACGGATAGAGCAGCGAGTTTGTCGTGAGCAGGTGATCGTATTCGGGCCGCGTCCGTGTGTCGCAGAGGGCATCGATGGCTGCCACAAGGCGGCCGACCAGAAGTTCCGTTGATGGAGCTGACGATGGGAGACCTCGTCCCCTTCTCAACCGCCGACCAGTGAGAGCTCCAGCAAAGCGATATGCTTCCCACAAGTGGATCTGTGGTATCTCCCCGAGCTCTCCTGGCCATGAGAGCAGGGCATCCTCCGAAGACTCGTCTTGGATGGAAGAGAAAATGTCGAGGAGTGACCGTGGTAGACTAGTGATTACCTCTATTCCACCCTCGACCTTCTCGTGACGAGACTCTTGGGCCAGGCGTAATCTATGCCAGATGCCCAATGTCATGGTAGAACGTCCTCGGACAAAGGTCGGCATGTCCATCACTGCCATGAGTTCCAAGGGAAAACAGGCGTCGGGGTTATCTAGAATAACAGAACCGTGCAGACTACCTCCCAGGCCATAAACAGTGGTCATGAGCTCCAGATGAACGGACCATGGTGCGCTTTGGAAAAGCTACATTAACGGGTTGGGGCTATCAGCGGCCAAACGAGAAGATTTCCAAGGTTGCGTGGGGTTCACTCACATTAAGGGTGCAAATAAAAAGGCCCGCGTACATTACCCCCACGTTGACGGTACCATCATAGGACTCCAGCTGCTTGCGGAAGAGATGAAGCCCGCGGAGATAGTACTCTTCAAACAGCGACGACGGGTTGGCTGGGCTCGACACATATAGGTGAGTGGCTATAAGAATGGAGCAAAGGGCTTCCGACCTGTTTGCGAGTTGACAAAGATCTCGTCGAAAGAGGTCATCGCGATGGGTGGAATACAGCAGAAATATGGTAGAGTTGTCGACTGGTATTATTTGTTAGTCCGTGATCCTTCTTTCGTGTAAAGATCATCCATCTATGATTCGGAAACATCGATGGTAAATACTCACATTGTTCGTAAAGATGCCGGTCCTGTTCCGTCTGACCGGGCCAAGGGGACCCGGCGTGAGACGGGGACGGCTGTAAGACCTTCGGAGGCGCGCCGGACGGCTCGGGATTCGGCGGGAGAGCCAATGAAATCTGCCGTGGACACAATTCTTTGCTCCGGCCTTTTTCTCGTCCTGGAGGAGCGGCCGGCTTGGGATCTGTATTCTTCTCGCTGGGGGACTCTCCAGACGACCTCCTCGACGAAGGTGTCGTCTTTCGGCGTTTGGCAGGTGGCGCATCCGCAGGTGTCGGCGCTCCCGTGAGCCGCCCGCGTGAAGCGATGCCGGTGTCCCAGCGTAAGACGACGTTGTAGCCCTCGCATGGAATTCCTTGGCCGAGACATTGCAAACAATCCGGTCGGGTTTCGTCGCACTTACGATGGCGTCGTTTGCATGTCAAACATCCGCTCCGGGAACGCGACATGTTTACAGAAAGCTGAAATGCGGGCCATCGATGAACAAAATTGACAGCCGGAGTGGAGGATGAAAGTGTTCAGTGGTTGATAAGTTGCCATCGATGTTTGAGGCGCTGCTTGTGTCGATGAACTGGATCCTGTGGTCCTGAGGCAATTCACTTGAAATTGTTTTGATTGTGAATCTGAGGATTTCAGCGATAGCGGCAAAGCAGGCTCTAGCGGAGAAGTTCGGGAAGCCGCAGGGGCTGCTTAGTAAGACGTCCGGAGGGGGATCGCGGCCTGGCATAGTGCGGCTTTCAGGGGGTTGACATCTGAGATACACCTGAAGGCCCTGTATCTTGGAGTTTGTCAGGCGTCGGGTGTTTACTTTGGAGGTCGCCGGTCGCTCAAGTCAATTACTTCAAAGAGAAAATAATGAGAAAACGAGAAATATTTATTCTAATGCCAAGTAGTATAACATAAATAAAAAGTCCTTTATTGAAATATAGACTCATAACCTCTTTTTCCAACCAAAGGTCTAATGTGATCCTAGTCTCTTTCCCGGGTGATCACCACGACGCCTCTACCAATTTGATAACTATTGACGTATGTTTACTTGCCAGCATCCATCATCTTTCATCCGTTTATTTTTTTTCTATCTTCAAACCAGAAGCTTCTGTATTTGTCTATCCAAATGCTTCTTGTGCGCATCAGTCACTGGACTCGGGACCTCCGCCAAAATATCCTTGATCTGTCCCATGAGGAATGCGCGGGGGTTGCACTCCGAGTGGTCAACGCACCCCTTCTCTCCCGGCCGTCCAATATCATGGATAACCAAGTTCATCAACGTCGAGTATAGCATCACCACGCTGTCATCAACATCTGCAGTTTCAGGGATCGGCCAAAGCCCAGCCCTGGTTAGACAGAACGTCATGCTGCCCAGAATCATGCTCTCGCACCGGTGCGGGCCCATGTAAGATGCATGCAGACACCACCGCGGGCCTTCGTCGACGGTGACAAGCTTCTCGTACAAGTCGCGGAAGACATCCATGATGGATTGTATTGTCTGGCTGCGGATGGCGTTGATACGTTCTGATGTCAAGTTAGTAACAACTCCACGTTGATGGGCCATGGTCCGGGAGCAGGCGCGGAAGCTACGGGCAGGGGTGTCTTCAGCCGCCGCCGATCCTACGACGAAGACGACGTCGCCGCGGGGGTCCAGTTCCGTCAGCTCCGGAGAACCGGTCTCTTTGAGCGGGGACATTTGGAAAAGTTTTATTGTGAGACTGAAAGAAAGACTTGAAACGTCCAACGAATGTGATTTGCTTGCCTTGGCTGCAAGTGTGCTGAATAGCTTCAACAGTTGGAGATGTTTCGATCTCCCTTTAACAAAAGTGATGATACCCTAAGGGAAGGCTCGGCGAGCATATGTTTTGAGGCTCGTAGGGCTGTTGCAACGTTCGGGCTGAGTCTCGCATCCTACCCCCTTTCAGCCTTATGCTATAAAAAGACACATAGATCGGGCTTCGGTGCACTGAACAGAATTTGATCTCATCCGTGGCGCAGGGGAGCTGCTAGAGCTCTTGCGCCACTCTTGGCCAAAACCATAGAGTCATAGACTGGAATAAGGGGCTGGTCTGCTCATTTTGATGCTGTAGGCCATCGTCCCAAGTCGGCTCGGTCGCCGGAGTGGAGTGTTGGCTGGGCGGGAGGCCGTTCGGAGGGCGCGGGAACCGAGAGCACACCATGGTCGGACAGTCGTTCTTAAAGGCCCGAGCCCGATATTTCGGCACCACAGCCACAAAAGACGAACCTATCGGACCCGATAAGTCCGTCTCCATTCTGCTTGCTCCCAGCCTTTTGATTTTGCTGTATGTCATTTTTAACCTCTACCAACCTCTTAACCTCGAAGGAAACCCAACCCCTATTGAACAGGCTAGCAGTAGTTGGATTAACCCAAGGTTTTGCCAGTCCGTTAACACAGAAATAGAACGACCCACTTCACTAAAGATCACGGATGTGTCTCCCCTGGAAAGTGGTCCAGGGCACAGCATACGTCAGACAGCATTTGGCTGCGATGTTGGAGTAGAAGTTTCAAGCTTGTGCGCCGTCAAGATTACTCATGCATGCACTGCAATTATATGGCTTAATAACTCACGTGCAGTCGAGCAATGGATGATGATGGGTGGCGACAACATCAGAGGTCCAAATTAGGATATGACTACGAGCCTGGAATGTTCTGAGATTTCGAGTCAACTGTTCTTTTAGAATTCAGAGGGTCTCGACTGAAGTCAAATTCATACGTCATTTTGATCTAAAAGTGAGTTTCAGTCACTCTGATTTGTACATTCACCCCGAAGAAAGTATGGGTCTTAGGGCGGAGTGCTCATGCTGAGCCTTTGATGAGGTAGCAATAAACAACAAGGCCAAATGCTGTTCTGATGCACCTACCACTACAAATTTTAGGTCCCTCGAATTTATCCAGACGTCGATCTGTCAGGTGGTGGGTTTAGATTTACCAAAGCTGCTATGGCTTGGGAGAGAGGTGTGACTTTACCTGATTAGGAGATATGATGTCTTGAATACTTGCTCATTCCACCAAACAGTCGATACACATTTTTAGCATAGGAAAATTTCCACAAATTGATGTCGAAGATGCCGTGTCTTTTATCTGGACCAAAGTTCTCTCTACTCTCGCACCGGGACTAAGCGTTCAGGAATGGCTATGCCAACAACAGTAGACCAGTCATCAGGCAGATCTGAGATCAAAGACTGGCCATGTTATTGAAGTAAACTGTGATTTTGAATACCTATGAAACAATCGAATCGCATTTAGGCATAAGGCTGTGGCTGCCTTGTACAAAGGAATGCTAATCTAATCCTCTGATCACAGAAACTACGTTTGCAATATCCTCAACTGTTTTAAGACATCTCTGACGCCATTTCTATTCGACCCAACTGAAGTAATTGGCCGCGCAATCAGTGGAAGACTCAGCCTCATGGAAGGCAGACTGCATTCCTAGGTGATGGTTTCTTTCATTTATTTCGCACCCTCCCCAACTGCTAGTATGCTACATCGATACTTACTCTTCACCATCGTTTCAGTTCTGTCAGCGATCAGACCACGGAGTGCTTGACTGTCGTCACACCTAAGTTGATCGACAGTATCTGGGGCTTTCTAACATATCAAGCTTCTGGAGACTGTGAACCTGACGTTACTAGACTAGGATGGAGCGAATCGCCCTTAGACGAATTACTTGTAACGAAATGCGGACTAAAATGGTGGATTGGGTTCCTATTTCAAGGAGGAAATGCGACTTTCGGAACAATACCGACCGCTTTTGATGGCATGGCCACGGCAATGACCAACTACCTGCGCACGAAGGGGCTGCGCTACTCCGGGGACTATAGTGACCTACCATTCCAGACCTTCGTCACCGGGTCAGAGAGGCTGCCCGCGATATGCATTCGAGCGAACTGGGCATGGTCGGCCTATCCCGGAGGCCTACTTGTAATCACAACATCCCTCTTAGCACTGGCGTACGTGCAAAGCTATCAATACAGAAACCGAAGGCCGGTCTGGAAGTCGGCGATTTTACCGCTGCTTTTCTACGACATCAAGGATGGAAAAGATCGGGACGCGGCGTTGCCGCTCTTGCAACTTTCGGATTTGCGATCTTTGGCAGATAATACGGTAGTTACAGTTCGCGGGGACGCAGACGGACCGGGGTTTGTGATTGAGCAGAACGAGCAGACAGCGCCTCGGAAATGAAGATGGAGGGGGAGCACCCAATTCGGCGGTGGCGTTTGTTACAGTCATTTGTGTTATTGTAGGTCTACCAGACAGTAATGATGCGTGCATTTTGGTATCTGAACATCTCAATCATTGCATACACGTCTGGTACATGACTACCTGTCTAGCAGTTGTTCCATAGACCGTGGGAGTTACGAACATTGAATCCACATGGACCTTCTTCAATGCCCAGCAGCAAACTAGCACTACGATGCAAGAGCAGCATCTTGAGAGTCTATCATAGTTCACAACGCTAATTGAGAGATTCTCTCTCCAAAATGAAATACCTTAACTGTACGAAGAGCTTACGGGGAAATGTGCTGTGTCACCGCGAAAATAAGAGAGAACGAATACGCAGGCAGATCGCTTTGAATTGATATGTAGAAATGCAAGAACATTTCATCTATTGAACATCATTCTCCCAGAGCTAAACAACCTTGGGTCTTCAGCTCTTCTCCCCGGACGGCCGATCTAGAAGTATCCCATCTTCGTAGTGATCATGATCGCGTTCTCGCCCTTGGGGACGGAAACGGAGTTGCAGGTCTCGCCGACCTTGACCTTGTACATGTAAATCACGGCCTTGCTCTCCTTGTCTGTGATGATGAACTCGGCGTTCTGGTCGGCCTTGTTGCTGCAGTCGACCTGGACCTTTGTCAAGTCCAACGACGTGATGGTGAGCTTGGCGCCCGTGTAGAACTCGATATCCATAGGCGTGGAGGTCGCGGGCCAAGAATAAATGCTGCTTCCGGCCATCGGGGTCGCTCTCGCCTCGATGGCGGCGGCGCCGTTACCGTCGGGGGTGGCCGGCAGGGCGGCAGCCAGGGAAAAGAGTCCGAATGCAGCAGCGAAACGCATTTTGAAGAAAAAAGAGAGTAGTTGGTATTGAAAGAAAGTTGAGTTGATTTGAAGAAACGCTGAGTGAATGACTGATGCGGGATGAGGGACAAGAGGAATGGTGTAAGGAAAGCGACGGGTTGTTGGCTTTAATACAAAATCATTCTTCACCCAGCAAGAGAACGTCAACGAGACTTTAGAGTTCTGATAACACATCTCAGCCTTATTGCGCAGCGCCGTTACAGAGGTCTACTGACGTGCGATAATATAATTAACGTTTCAGACGTTAAGGCAGGGCTGTGCAGAACGGGGGATAGTGACTACACGTTCGGCGTTACCGAAGCTTTTGCTTTTTAGGTTTTGATACAGTTAGCCCCTGACCTGCTCGCATTCGCAACAGACGGGAGGCCTGGATATCGAAGGAGAGTGCACGTAGCGTGCCGGCAATTCATTTTCATTGAACTCTCCGACTCTCAGTTGAATTCACTGCCATGTGCGTAGTCTTGGTCGACAACGACGCCATTTACCTTACAGAGGAGCGTACTGAGCATACCAGTCGCACCGGCGATTGTAATGAGAACGGAGACTTTTGGGAAATGCTCCGGTTCCCCAAGAGGGTCCACATGGAGGCTTTACATATCAATAAAGATCAAACCTTTGACAGCAATGATAGTTATATCTTCAGCCCTTGTTGTGTTCTTATTATGATCGACCCAGTGGCTTGGTTTATACTTTCTTCCGACTCAAGGCCAATCAACTCGGACAACGCCAAGTAAGGCCGCTCGCGGACTACTCCATAACTGGGGCACTTCACATTTCCCCTGAATAATGATCTATATATACACCTAACTCTAAATCTCCGTAGTGGTAATTTCCAGTGCCGTTCATCTCAAGCGTATCAGTTGTCGCAAATAAAAACAACATGATTTCATAATCAATCATGCACCATCATTCCGACTTCTATTTCTGCTCTACGTCACCAAAACATGCCATCCGCAACGCAATGCCACTCATACCGGTACTTGGGGTGGTCAATAATAAGGCTCCTCGTCCTCGCCCAGCGCCGATGGTGTCCGGATCTGGCGGAAAGTCATCTGAACGCGTCCCAGGAGCATGTGCTCTTCGACACACGTGGAAACTGGAACAGCGGCGACGTGTCGAGAACACAACACCAGAGGCGACCACCAAAGCTTCTCTCTTCGACGACACGAGGGATCCGATCTAAGTCAAGAATTGGAGGGTTGCAATCAGGGGCACACGCGGCAACACAGGGGCTCCTTCAAGCGTCTGCGGGAAAAAAGTCAGGAATGACTCGGCGGACCGGTTCTCAGCATTACGTATGGTAGGCACAAAAGTACGGTTTCAGCTGATGAACTTCACATCTTCCGTAGCCAAACGATCTCGAGTCCTCGGTTCAGTCTCATTACGCCCTCATCAAGAGCAACACACAACTCCCCTAGAGCCCTCTTACAAACACTGCGAGTACCAATCGTTCGCCTTCGTGCACACATACGGCGACACACACTGCGTCGGGCCCGTCCATCCCTGCCCGCCGCACTGCTCATACTGCTTCGCCACATTCGTCGCCGTGGCCGCAGGCGCGGAGCTAGTCCTCGTGGAAGTCGCCAATGTCGACGTCGTCGTCGCCCTCACGGAAGAAGTCGAAGAGGTCACGCGGACCGTCGAGCTGCTGCTTGTCGCCCTGTTAGTCGATGTCGAAGCTGCAGAGGTCGACCCACCACCGGAGGAAGCGATCGCGCCGGACGCGTAGAAGACGCCGCGGCCGTTGGTGCCGACGTAGACGAGGTTCTCCTCGTTGGCGGAGCCGGCGAGCTTGGCGCCATCGACGGCCCCGAAGCTCTGCGTGCCCTGGAGGTCGACCCATGAGGCGCCGAGGTCCGCGCTGCCGTAGAGGCGGCGCCCGGCGGGCCCGGTGCCGAAGGCGTAGAGGTTCCAGTTGCTGCCGGAGCCCTTGCCGAGGGCGACCTTGTTCGTGTTGGTGAGGGTGCTCGAGACGAGGGAGAAGGTGGAGCCGTAGTCGGTGCTGTGGAAGATGCCGGCGTTAGTGGAGACCCAGACATCGCCGGCCTTGGCCGGGTGGGCCTCGACGTGCCGGATCTCGGTGGCGCCGGAGAGAGTACCGGAGGTGGAGAAGGTGGCGCCGGTGTCGGTGGACCGGTAGAAGCTGGAGCCGGAGGCGCCGTAGAAGACGGTGTTGTTGCGCTTGTCGCTGGCGATGATGGCGCCGGCGGGGATGCTGGAGATGGTCGTCAGCGAACCTTGGTTCTGGGAGCGCTGGACACCGAGCGTGGCGGTGGACCAGATGATGGTGTCGGCGTCGGCGGAGTAGGCGACCGAGCCGCCGTACTGGGTTGTGCCGGCGGCGTAGTTGATGTTCCAGGTCGCGCCGCCGTCGGAGCTAACTGCCAGTTGCTGGGTGCCCGCGGTGTTTCCTACGCGGACGACGTTAGCTACCTTGTTGCCGGCGTAGTCGACTCCAACGCTCGAGGCCCACATCGGGTTCGCCCAGGTTGTTTGAGGGGATGTGTCGAGGACGCTCTTGGTCTTGAAGGTGAAGCCATTATTGTCGTAGGCGGCGACGAGAAGCTCGGAGCCGCCGGGAGCACTGGCGAGCTCTTGGATGGCCATCTCTTCGATGCCGTCTGCGAGGGCTTGAATGGTGACCTTGGCGCCGCTGTCCCAGTTAGTGAGATCGTGTCCTCCGAAGATTGTGAGTCCAGTTCCGTATAGCCAGTGGTTGGAGTCCGTGGGGTCGATTTCCAGAGACTCGATCATCCACCCGAGATCCTTGGTATCAGTATCCAGGAAGTTGGTCTTGATCCATGGGGCCTAAACAATGTCAGCAACTGTGGAGTG
Organism: Colletotrichum sp. SAR11_59; assembly: GCA_025328345.1. Taxonomy (NCBI): domain Eukaryota; kingdom Fungi; phylum Ascomycota; class Sordariomycetes; order Glomerellales; family Glomerellaceae; genus Colletotrichum; species Colletotrichum sp. SAR11_59. The sequence continues at coordinate 91,857 of JAKMXC010000011.1, read as the reverse complement.
TCTGATCAGGAGAGATCTACCTTCGGGGTGCTCTGAGTGTAACCAAGAGTCATGTCGGGGTAGTTCGCCCACTCCCAGATCTTTTTCCAAGTGGTGCCGGAATCAGTCGACCTGAAGAGTTGGGCGTCCGGCCACCAGCTGTTAAGGGTGGCGACGATCAGTGTGCCGGGCTTCTTCATGTCGACGCTCAAACCACCTGAGAAAAATGTCAGCACAAAGGAGAAAACGCAGCGCGCCACCGGGAGACAGGGGTCGCCGGATGAGAGTACTTACCAAAGCCAAAGTACAGATCAGAGCCCACGGGGACAGGGGTGATGTCCTTCCATGTACCGGCCGTGATGTCGTAGCGCCAGACAGAGCCAGAAGTACCGTCGTAAGGACCGGTGCCGTCAGAGTAGCTGATGTAGAGAGCCTTTCATGGCATTAGTAAGTCAAACATCAGGTCCGATGTTGGTGACTGACCTTCTCGGTGGGCTGGATCCTACCCTTGTGGGGGAAGTATCGGCCCGGCTGGCCAGTGACGGCACTCCAGGTTGCGCCGGCATCGTTGGATACATAGACGGAAGCAGTCGTGTTGTCGGCAGTTCCGACAAAAATTCGAGAAGTAGCGCCGTTCAAGGTCGAAGATGTCTCGTCAAAGGTGACGAAGGTCAGTCCCTACGCCAAGTCAGCTTAAAAGTTCAGGTGTCTACGATAATAGCATACATACCTGGATGTCACCATTGTACTCATCGGTGGAAGGGCCGGGACGGTAGGTACCGACGGCAGTGAAGGACGAGACCTTGGAGAAGCTGGCACCTGTAACTAGTCAGTTGGGGGTGGTCTCATCCCTGAGAACATGGAGTGTCACACCTCCATCGGTACTCTTCCACAGTCCGTTACCGCTGCGGGCTCCAAAGTACAGAATGTTGGAGTTCTTGGGGTCGACGGCAAGGCGCTCTCCAGTGCCTCTGGTGGGCATGTTGCCTCCAACCTGGGAGAATATGAGCACGATGTTGACATCAGTAGACTGTTCACTCTCACCTTGAATGAAAGGTTAGTGAAGGTCCAGGTGGCGCCCTTGTCAGAACTGCGAGCAATCTGGCCATTGTTCGGGTCCCTATATCATGTAAGTAACTCTTTCCTTAATATGGGCCTTACTTTTGTCGTCTCACCAGCTGTTGGTATACATGCCCACGGCAATGTAAACCTTGTTAGGATCCTGGGGGTCCAGTGCCAGAGCATCGACACCCCACCGGTTCCAGTGCGAGTCGTCCGCAAAGTTGTTGGCGTCCGTGACCGCGGTCCACGAGTCGTCGGCGTTCAAGCGGTAAAGACCGCCAATATCGGTCCTCGCATAGGCGACGCCGCTGGTCTTGGGGTGGAAGACGATGGAGGGGACGAACCCGCCGCCGCCACCGATGCGGACGTTCTTCCAGGTGAATGCAGCCTGGATCGGGGCCACGAGGGCTGCCAGGAGGGCGTTGGCGTACTTCATCTTTGCTACCCGCGAGCTTCCTGACGTCTCACAGAGGAGGGAAAGTCAAGACGGAGACGGGGGGTGATATAAAGCAGCCTGGAGGGTCTATATCTAGAAGCTGATATAGGACCATGCGGGATGGGAGAGGAAGGGAGCAAGATCGACCGGTGTTGGTTTCCATGCGAGCAATATAAAGGCCCGCGCCGTGCCCGTCTTTGGTTCTCTGCCTTGCGGTTCCGAAGGGATGGCGATAGAGAGGGAGGGTAAGGCGGATGTTCGGGTGTCTTGGTGTGGAGATGCCAGAGAAGGTCGTGGTAGCTTCATGGCTCCGCCCTCCGGAAATGAGTCGAGTCAAGACCTGTCTTCCCCAAATTTCCATCAATCAATCAAAGCCTGCGCCATCACGTCGGATGAGGTTGCGCGCCCAAGATCCCGACGGGCCGGACGCACTACTCCCGTTTACCTATGATGGAAGGAAAGCTTCCGGCTAGAGAGGGGGAGACTTTATTCATCAAATTACACCACGCAGGTCCCAGGAACCGTTCCGCCATCCGAGTGCTCCCCTCATCCACCGTCTCCAAGATCGTGATTTCCTAAAGAGGAAAGCGAAGACCTACATCCGGGGTCATCACATGATGCCACCAGCCAGCCCCAAGCGCAGGCCAAGAAACGGGTGTCATCGGTTGGGTGGCGTGATGCAAGGGACCTGTTTCCCTGGAGCATGGGGCTGTCAGCTTTCTTCCCTTTGACGCGAGAACATCTGGCACGAGCTTCCCGCATTCCCGTGGGTATGGGGTTCTTCAGCCGACGCGAATCGGCAGCTGTGCCAGCACCAAGCAGCGAGGACGGCTCTGCAAGGACGGGCGTAGGCGATGCCGCTCTAGAGATCGGATCCTGGGAGGGTCAGCTTTTCCCCACGGGCGGTTTGCCCACGGGATCCCTAGGCCAGGCTGAAATGGGGACTGCGGTAGATGGCTGAATGGGGAACACATGAATCGGGACAAGGCGGGCGGGAATGAGATGCTTCGATTGGCGGACCCTGTCGGGATTGCTTTTTGGCGGGGGTCGTATCATTCGGTATGACATTAACGCCAAGGTCCTCCGCGTGGCATCCGGCTTTGACAAACATCTTTCAAATTGCGGAGGATGGTACGTGGCGTGAGGGGAATCAAATTCGTATTAATCATATATTACTATTCGTTTGTGGCCAAGTTCACACGCCACACTTGGCGCTTGGCATATAAATCCAGGCTCTCGCGTTATTTAGATGCCCGAGGTGGTCTCGCCGACGTTGATGACGTTTCCAGCCTCGTCGACGGAAACCTTGGTCTTCTTCGTCGACTCTTTCCTGGGATTGGGAGCCTCGAAGATGGACTTGAGCTCCTCGAGGGTCTTGCCCGCCGTCTCGACGAAGAAGAAGTAGATGATGGCGAGTTCGATGCACTAATCACGCCAGTTAGCACATCTGGTGCGAAATTCCTCAGGTAAGAAAGTGGGGGTGGGTTCAAGACTTACAATCCAGCCAATGTACACAAGGTACAGCTTCCAGCCGATCCTCTCCATGGCGACGGAGATGCCGTACGTGTTGATCATGATGGCGACGTTGAGGAACATGAAGGACGCGGCGGAGCCCTTGGCGCGGGTGCGGTTCTCGAGGCACTCGACCGAGTACAGCGTCTGCAGGGGCGTGAAGCCCCAGGCGAAGCAGATGCCGAAGACGTAGATGGAGACGATGACGCCGTAGGACAGGTTCTTGTTGGTCTCGGAGCCGGCGGTGAAGCCGGTGAGCATGATGTAGGCGGCCAGGGAGCCGAGGAGGCCGGCGATCATCATGAAGCGGCGGCCGAGGCGGTCGAGCAGGCTGGCGCCGTAGATGGCGCCGATCATGGAGAAGATGGGGTTGATGGCGTTGAGGAGGAGCTGGGTCTTGTCGTCGGTGATGCCGGCCTGTTTGAACATCTCGGGCATAAAGTAAGAAACGACGTTGTTACCCGACCATTGGCCAATGAAAGCCCTGTAATTGTGATTAGCTCGTGGTAGCAAGAGAAAACGGAACTTGAGATGTTGCAACTTACATGGCGATAACCATGAACAGACGGTAACGGGCAGCACGGGTGTTTCCGAGCTCGCGCATGTCCCACCAGGGGTTCTCATCCTTGGTCAGGCGGTTGTCCTCCATGATCTCGTGGTACTGAAGCTGGACGATGGGCGAGTTGACGTCGCCGTCGCCGTGGTACTTGGACAAGATGGCGAGGGCCTCCTCGGCGCGGTCGTGGGAGATGAGCCAACGCGGCGACTCGGGGAAGAACATGATGAAGAGCATGGCGACGCCGGGCATGCCGCACTGAACGACTGTGGGGATCCGCCAAGCCCATGAGTTATCTACGTGGAGGTTGGATCCGTAGGTAGTCCATCCTGAAAACTGAGTTAGCATGCGGCGTATCCAAGGTGGGTTAAGACGACTATTCTTACCTGCGAGAATATTGCCGAGCCACCAGAAGTTGTCTGTGAGAGTTTTACGTCAGCAACCGTTATTTGAGCCCGGATTCAGGCAGAATGTATTGATTTTGATTCGCGCAGAAGGAATCGACGGGAGGCTACTCACTGTACATGCCGGCCATGAAGCCTCGGTACGCCGGGTGAGCGAGTTCGACGGTGTAGGCGGGGCCAGCGGCAGAGGCGACTGCGGCTCAATTATTAGCTTCCCTTCACGGCCTGAATTTAGACAGCATGAGAGCAACTCACGAGAAGCGCCGAAGCCGAGCACGAAGCGACCAGCTACGAACTGGCCGAGATTGTTGGCGGGCGTCTGGATGGCGGTGCCGATGAGGACGATGAAGCAGCCGACGGCGATGCAGACGCGGCGGCCGTACCCGTCAGCGAGCCAACCGCAGAAGGGGAAACTGCAAATCTGGCCGACGTTGTAGATCATGAAGACGATGCCCGTGGTCGATCCGGCGCCGGAGAGGCCAAAGGTCTGCTGGTAGTGCGGCATGGCATTGATGGCGCCCATCAAGGAACTGTCTGCAGGGCGGTGTTAGCTCATTCTCACGCGCAGGTTTGATGTTGGGACTTGGGCAACTCACCGAAGCCGTTCATGGTCGAGACGAGGTATCCGACGGCCATGATGAAGTACAGACGGAGCATGTTGGGCGACCAGATGTTGGGCTTCGCCTCGGCCAGGGCCGCAGCCAATGCGACGGAGGCGGCGTTCACCTCCTTGACGTCGCCGACCGCGTTCGCGGCCTTCTCGTCCATCGGCGCATTGTCGTGCTCGACCTCGGTGCGAGATTTCGTTTCTTCGAGAGGCGCCATTGTGACTGGAAGCCAGTATGCGAACTGCGGCGCAAAACTTGGGAAATTGGCGATGGAGTCAAGGGACAGACAGGAAGCAATCCACGCGCGTCGCATGCGCAGGGGAAGATGGCCTCTTTAAAGGGATCGAGGAACAGCCCACCCGGCCGGCAAGCCAACGCGACCTCAATGCCGATCGAATGGGCAGACACATGAGCGAAGGGCCGCCCGGTGAACAACGGCCCAACCACCGGGTCGGGACTGTGAGTGTGCGACTACCGTTACATGGCATCTCCATCCTGCTTGCTTGCACCACACCCCGGTCCCCAGGATATGGGGATTCCACTGGCATCCCCACACGCTCGGAGGATTCAGGCAATGGGCTGGTTCGCTCGGGGGAGACGGAGCCGCAGCACGTGGAGGTTTTTGTAGTGAGATTGCTAGTATTATGGAGAACGAAATGAGACTAGAATGGCACGATGAGCCGTCAGTCGTGTTGGTCCCGACTAGCGGCCTGAACTTGCAGAGACAGACAGACTCGAAACCTAGCGAGCGGTACGCATACGGCACACTCGCGATGAACCTGGCGGATCTCCGCACACGCCAATCCTTGGTCTTTTGCCTCCTCAATGTTTACCCCAAAAAGCATGGGGTGCCATCCGGACCCCAGCATCAAGAGGCATCGGCTCGAGCTGTGATTCGCGAGGGTAGTGGACATTCAGATCAGATGCACAAAAGGGCCGGCGGGGTTGCTTCACGGTAGACTAGTGTCGATGAGGGGGAATCAGGCGAAGCTGTTTTGGGAGGAGGATGAGGATGGCTGGCAGGTTGGAGCCCGAGCCGGTTGCCGGTTTTGACGGCCGGGTGGCATCAGCCAAGCTTCGGATCATGCCAACAGAGGCGTTGGCGTGCCGATCTGGAGCCCGGGACGATGGCCGGCGACGCCCGCAGCGGTTCAGATTCTTAGTTTGGGAATCACGCTTTGTGGGCGGGAAACGAGCTGTTGTGCGTGCGGCGCAGCAGCTTCGTCAATCGGGGTAAGTTTTGTACCGTACACATGTTGTGCCTTGGCGGTGAGCATTGCCTGTCTGTCAGGAGCAATTACCGAGGCGATTCGGAGCCAACGTGCCAACCCATGCAATATCACACGATGTGAAAAATAAAAGAAGAAAAATCCTTTGGAAAAAAAGGAGGAATGAGGTCCGGTGCGGAGAGTCCCGATCCCCAGACGAGGGCGAAAGCCGAGGTGCGGTCTAGACGCTAGGCTCGTCTGGGGAATTGTGGTTCCTGGGGTTTCCCCTGGGGATACGTACCGCCACGAGGAGGAGACAGTGAGGACAGGTGATTGGGCCATGGAATGGAGAAATTCTCGGACGGTGGCCGAACTGACTCGGAATCTGGTCTAGAACTGATGCGCGCGGTTCATGTGGGAGGTGGGAGCGAGGAAAGGGTTGGGGTTTTTCGGGGTCCTGTGGAGGAGGAGAAAGGAGACTGGTTCCAGTCCTCCTAAGGATTCAAAAGAGAGGCGAGCTGCCCATACTGGATGCGGTTTATCACGAACATGAAAGATGAGGGGGGAGACGTCTTCGTGGCACAGCTCCCAGAACACTGCACAGAATGGACGATGGATGGCCGACAGTATCCGAGCTCACGTCAAACGAACGCCCGAGCATGCTGAGCACTGCAAGTATCTCCCAGTCTGACACTCGGCACTGACCGTTGGTTGGTGGTGTTTTCCTGTTTGTTTGTTTCTGTCCTTGTTTCCTCTGTGAGTAGCTGGTGGTGGTGTAGGTATGAAAGGTACGTACCGCGTGCCTCAGGCCTAATGCTTAAGCTCCAACTCTGAAGCATTAGCTAAGCACCCCCGAGCTGCCCTGGCCAATCATCAGCTACCCCGCTTCCCCCAAACCAGGCCCCTGCGCCTTCCGTCGGCGCACCCAAGGGACGTACTGCAGTGAGGCAGGTACCTCGTGATTGAGATTCCCCCGCACTCCCTGACGCTACGCCGTCTCAGGTGACGTTCCTGATTCCTGGCACCAGCTCGTTCGAGCTCCAAATCGAACCGTTCGACTGTTTGCCAGCTCCAGCTCCAGCTCCAACCTCATCTCCAACTTCCACGTTCCTGCAATTCCATCCAACCACCACTGCAAGGGGCTATCGTGATCTATCCATCAACCACCATCACACCAGCCCACCACCTCCCCTCCCATCATCGTGAGATCCCCGTACGTTGCGCCAGCTGCATGTCCGTCACTAAACCACCTCCGTTAATTGCTTCTCCACCGCCCCGTTCTTGCTGTCCCGTCCCTCGCCGAACACTGAACCCACAATCCCACTCTTGCTAGCTCTCCCGTCTCCGTCTCCGCCTCGGCACATCGGCCACCTCTGTCTCAACCATGTCCGACATCTCCGATGACTATGTCAACATCTCGCCTACAACCGACCTCCATCTGAGTGTCTACATGGAAAAGCTAGCCCACCGCCGCCGTCTGGGAAGCTCCTCAAGTGAGGGCTCATCCAGCGGCGGCCCGTCCGAGGAAGAAATCAACAATAACGCCACCACCACGGTGGTCAGTGGCTCGCCCACTCATGTCTATCCCGAGCATACTCCAGACTGGAGCAACCTGAAGGTCCTCCATCGCAACACTCTACCCCCACGGAGTTACTTCTTTCTGTACGACAATGAGGAGGACGCCCTCACTAGGGACATCACCAAGTCCAAGTCCAAGCTGCTCTCCGGAAAGTGGAAGTTCCACTTGACAACCTCGCCCTTTGCTGGGCCCCGGGACTTCTACAAGCCCGATTTTGACACCTCGGAATGGGGCGACATCGTCGTTCCCGGCATGTGGCAGTGCCAGGGCTACGGAAAGGGCCCGCAGTACACCAACCTCAACTTCCCCTGGCCCGTGGACGCCCCCAACATCCCGTACGATGACAACGAGTGCGGCCGCCACGTGACCACCTTCCACGTCGACAAGGACTTTGCCGAGGACAACCAGCTCAGGCTGCGCTTCGAGGGCGTCGACTCCGGCTTCACCGTCTGGGTCAACGGCCACGAGGTCGGCTACTCCCAGGGAGCCCGCAACCCCAGTGAGTGGGATGTCACAGATTTCATCAAGGTTGACGCCGAGAATACCCTCGCCGTCGAGGTCTACCAGCGTTGTGACGGCACCTACCTCGAGGACCAAGACCAGTGGTGGCTGAGTGGCATCTTCCGCGACGTCTACCTCCACGCCTTTCCCAAGTTCCATCCGGAGGACTACCACATCCATACGTTCCTCGACAAGGACTACAAGGATGCCACCCTCCGCGTGGACATCACCATGAACCGGGGCGCCTACGTTGACATGAAGCTCCTCGACGCCGACGGCAAGCTCATCGCCAAAGGCATGGAAATCTTTGACCGCACCAACCGCTTCGAGGTGCGCGTCAAGAACCCCCACAAATGGACAGCCGAGACACCTTACTTGTACACGCTCGTCCTCAACTTCCAAAAGTGCAGCTTGGTCCAGCGGGTCGGATTCCGCCAGACCGAGCTCATCAAGGGCGTCTTCTGCATCAACGGAGAGCCCGTCAAGTTCCGCGGCGTCAACCGCCATGAGCACCACCCTGATTCCGGGCGCGCGGTGCCTTATGATTTCCTCAAGCGTGACCTGCTTATTATGAAGCATTTTAATGTCAATGGTATTCGCACTTCTCACTACATCAACGATCCCAGGCTCTACGACCTTGCCGATGAGCTCGGCATTTGGATCCTCGATGAGGCTGATCTCGAATGCCACGGCTTCGGTGTCGTGGGCATCGACGGCCACAAGTTCGCTTCTGACAACCCGGAGTGGAGGGAGGCCTATGAGGACAGAGCCAGGCAGATGGTCATGCGTGACAAGAACCACGCTTCCGTCGTCCTGTGGTCCCTGGGCAACGAGTCCTTTTACGGACAGAACCACCAGCACATGTACGATGTCATCAAGAGCATTGACCAGTCTCGCCTGGTCCACTACGAGGGTGATGGCAGTGCCCAAACCGCAGACATCTACAGCCGGATGTACGCCTCCGTTGACGATATCGTCTACCAGGCATCCGAGAAGGACTGGAGGAAGCCGCTGGTCTTGTGCGAGTACATCCACGCCATGGGCAACGGACCTGGCGGCGTAAAGGAGTACATTGACGCCTTCTACGAGCACCCTCGTCTGATGGGAGGTTTCGTGTGGGAATGGGCCAACCATGTAAGTTCTCACAACTCTCTCACATGACCACATACTAACATCCGCAGGGCCTCCGCACCAAGAACGAGGATGGTGAAGAGTATATGGGCTACGGAGGCGACTTCGGAGACGAACCCAACGACAAGAACTTCGTCTTCGACGGCCTCTGCTTCGCCAATCACACCCCGACCCCCGGCCTACGCGAGTACGGCAAGGCCATCGAGCCCGTCCAGACGCTCGGCATCAAGGGCAATGAGGTCACCATCATCAACCGCTACGACTTCGTCGACCTCGACCACCTCACCGCGACCTGGCACATCGTCGGCGACGGCCTCGTCATCGGCAGCGACCAAGAGGTCGAGATCCCCAAGGGCGTGAAGCCCCACACCAAGGCGCACCTCAAGATCAAGGGCCTCCCCAAGGACCTTACCGCCGAGGCCTACCTCCACATCGACTTCATCCTCACCGAGGACACCAACTGGGCCAAGGCCGGCCACCGCGTCGCCTTCGGCCAGCTCCCGCTCTCCAAACCCCCCTCCATGGCCCGCATCCTCTCCACCCTCTTCCAGCCCTTCGTCGACCCCGTCCCGACCATCCGCCAAACCGACCCCTCCACCCTCAGCATCACCTCCTCCACGGGCCAGTCCACCTGGGGCCTCGACCTCACCCTCGGCACCCTCACCAGCTGGAAGAAGGCCGCCCGCCCGCACCTCGACCTGCTCACCGAGCCCTTCGTCATGGACTTCTACCGCGCGCTGACCGACAACGACCGCGGCGGCCGCTTCGGGCAGAACTGGGCGGACCGCCGTCTGGACCAGACGCGCCACCACGTCAAGCGCGTCGAGTGGCGCAAGGAGAAGCACGGTCTCGTCGTCAACGTGCACTCCCGCATCGCGCCCCCCGTCCTCGCCTGGGCCGTCGACACCTGGACCACCTTCACCTTCCACGGCGAGGCCGTCTACATCAAGATCAAGGGCAAGCCCAACGGGCCGCTCCTCCCGGACACCTTCGCCCGCATCGGCCTCACGGGCGGCGTCAAGGGCGTCGAGACCGTTGCGTGGTGGGGCCGCGGGCCGGGCGAGAGCTACTCGGACAAGAAGCGCGCGCAGGCCTTCGGCAACTGGGAAGAGACGGTCGACGATCTCTTTGTTGACTACGAGTACCCCCAGGACGGCGGCAACAGGACCGATGTCCGCTGGGTCGAGCTCCGTGGCCGGCTGCCTGACGAGAACGGCGTCATGGACCAGAGCGCGCCGCGAGAAAAGCTGCTGCGCGCGAGATTTGGCGACCTGGACGGGGCGTCGTTCTCGGCGATGCATTACACCACCAAGGATCTGGACGAGTGCGAGCATCCCTACGAGCTGTACAAGCGCAAGAGGGAGGACACGGTCGTCAGGCTGGACTGGAAGCACCACGGCCTGGGCACGGGTTCTTGCGGCCCGGCGACGCTGCCCGCGTACGAGCTCCACGCCAAGGAGTTCGACGTCGAGCTTGTGTTGGATTAAGTGTCTTGAGAGAGAGAACATGTGTATTGTATTGTAACTGAAAAAGGCCCTTTGGCGCTAAACATCAAATTGAGAAAAGTGTGTACTGTTCGATCAATGTTGACCCCGTGTGGCCAGACCAAAATTACCAAAATTGTGATGAGAGTGTGCGTAGTCCGAAACTCATCAACAGCACACCGAAACTGACGCTATGGAAGCTTGATCAGAAGCTTCTTCACGTATATTGCCACGCTCCAAGCTTGATCTCACTCTCGTGCAACTCCAGCCCCTCGAGCCGCTGACAATCACCCTGCCGCGCCCTCGCCCGGGCACTGCCCGCGACGAGCACCCACGTCCCCACGACATCGGGGTAAGGACAAGCGTACACACCCTCGCTGGCAGCGTTCTTTGGGTCGCAGAAGTTGAGAAGATCCGTCGGCGGCTCGGCCTCGCACGGAGACGAGGGTCTGGCGGTGGTCCTGTAGAAGCCATCCATCAGGGTGGAGTTGGCGGGCCAAGAGGCCGAGTGTGCCTGGGTAAAGCCGACGAACCCCTCAGGATCGACGTAGATGTCCTGTCCGCCTGGTACCATGACCTATGGTGGAGATAGTCAGTGAGCAGATCTAAGTTGGAGGAGGATTCAAGCGAGGTCTCGGTGCCACGAGAGAGGGTAAGAGAACGTACCATCATTCCCGTGAGAAGTCCGCCGACGGTGGTGATGTTTCCGGGTGGGCAGGAATCACGCGGCACGACGTCGGGGCAGTAAGTCATCGGGGTGTCGAGGCCGATGATGAAGCGGCGGCCTCTGGCGTTGATGGGTTTGCCGTGGATCGCGCGGGTTGCGGGAGCGTAGGCGGTTAGGGTGTATGACTCGGCTGCTGCGAGGGTGATGATGCAGCTGAGGGAGAGGATGAGAGAGAGGATGCTCGGTTCGAGGCCCATTTTGGTCGGTCTCCGGCGAGTATGGAGTGGAAGAAGGGAAGTTAGAGTGAAGGGATGTGGAGCTGAGTTGGTGATGGATGGGACGTCGCTGGGTGGGCAAGTTTTATCATTGAATATCGGGAAGCTTTGATGAAGGAGACACAGAGGTGTCCCTTCCCGTCCAAAGGGGTTGCACCAACATCGTGAGGTGTACGAAGGAAGGGGCGATGACAAGAAGGAAAGACCAGCCAGAGACGGAATCACCCATCATCGGCCTTTCCGTCAAGAGTCCTCTGCCCCTTCCTTCCTCATCGGATCTAGACCCAATGATATGTTGCATGAGGGATCACGCGCGAGGAAGCGTCGAACCGGCTGTCTCTGGGAAGAAAGCACTCTCAGCTCAGCCAGTATGTGATATCTTCCTGTTCGGATGGTCTTCACGGAAATTGAAATCGGCTTGACAAACGATTGTGAGAATGGCTTTCTTCATGTCCTATCTGTGCTGACTTCAACACTAGATCTGGGTTCTACAGGTGCTCCACGAAGGGGACCAAGTCAACTAGACGTACCACGGTAGAAGGGGATGCTGAGCCGGCTGCTTGGATTCATGAGATGTAATCTAAGCCGTGCAACATGAGAAGGCCTCGAACGGTTTGGTGTGCCCATGCACCGCAAGATTTGAAAATGACTTTTCCGCGCTCAACGTACGTCCTGAAATAGTCATCCCCAACAGAGACATCAGGCACGCCTAGATTGAAACGGTCCAAGACATCTGCAACGTTCGCAGTGCGCGTATTCTTTCCGCTTCAGATGCTGCTATCTTTCAATAATCAAGCGGTGTGTAGCTGGAATGTGGAACACGAATGGCCCGGAGCTCGTTTTCGGGATTTTCTGCAGGCCAAAGGGTCTACACCAAGCACCCAGCTTCGTTTGCATATCGTGCAGTCAATTAGTGCTTCATGTGAGTACTTTTGAACTAGAAACTGTCGTAAAATGAATTGTATGTCGCTCCGTCTACCCGTTCTGCCACCCCAAAACGCCCAGAACGCCTGCGGAATCCATCTATCCCCTCTACCCATCAAACCCCATCCCAATCACAGCGACTCCTCCTTGTGAATCTCAATACCAGTCGGCGCTCCAACCAACGTCTTGCACTGCGCGTAAATCACAAACTGCCCAGCAACCAGACCGCACGTCATGACAATACGCGGACCCAGTCCCGTTAACAGCAGCCTCTTGGGCCCAAACTCCCTCGCGAGCTGGAACATCCTGCTCGTGGCCCCCTGCTTCGGGTCGCCCGCGCCCTTGTTGATGGCCGACAGCAGCGTGTCTGCGGGGTGCGAGAGCACCGCCGCCGCGACACCCGCAACCACGCCCGACGCCAGTTCCACGCCCGTCGACTGCAGCTGCGTCATCTTGGCCTTCCTCTCGGGCCCCATGGTGCGGTAGATCACCTCCACCGCTGCCTCGTGCACGGAGAACTGGCCCACGGCGTACGGCACCTGCTTGAACAACAGCGGCACGAAGCCTGAGTAAAATCCCTTGAACCCCTCCTCGCGCGCGAGGCGCATGAATCCCGACGTCAGCCCGCTCGCGAACCCGCGTTGCGAGACGAGACGAATGCGCGTCGCCTCGAGCGGGCAGAGCAGGATATCCGCAAAGAACTCGGCAGTCGCGCTGGCGCCGAGGTAGATGGCGGTGCGCTTGTCGATGGCCTTGTCAGGCCCGCCGGCGAGGGTGATGAATTGCTTCTTGAAAAACTCGTAGCCGGCGAACTTGCCGCCGCCCTGGACGAGGTAGCCGACGGCCGTGGGGCCGAAGCCGGTGAGCAGGGCCGAGGCGCCCTCCTTGGCGACGATGGTGCGCCCGGCGCTGACCATGTCCAGGCCTTTCATGGCGTCGTCGACCTGGATGCGCGTCTTGACGACGTCGATGGGTGTCGCAGCGCCGTGGGTGAGCGTCGCGGCGAGCGCGCCGGCGCCGAAGAACTTGGCATAGTCGAGGGGTGAGAAGGTCGGAACCTCTGTTTGTGGTGTTGTTTTTGATGCCATCTTGGTGAGAGTGGAGATGTGTCTGCTTCTGGAAATCAGAGAATTGGTATGTACGATGGGGGAGTATCAAAAGAAAGCGGCTGGTCAAGAGTATTAAAAGGTCTCTACCGTCATTCCGAGAAAGATTAGAGAGAGCTTGCCTTGGCAGGGTAGTGTGTGCTGTGGTGCATGGTGGACCCCTAGTCGCTGTGCTTGAGCACGCTATGACGTCGTTGTTCCGTCGTGACGGAATCGCCGCCGGAGTGTTCGGGGACGCATGCAAACGCTAGCCCCAATTGCCCAATCAGCTTGGCCCTGTTTCATTCGACGGGACTGGGAGAAAACTCGGCGGGATTGACGACATTTTTGGATCACTAAGGACCGTCCACTTTATCGCGGTCTGATAAGCTTTTGGGTGCCGTTCGTCCCGAGTCGCGGAGTCGCGCCCCGACGCAGCGGATGCTCCCGCGCCGCGAGATGGACCTGGTGGCTCCGATGCCGCGCACGACGTCACCCTGGATCCGCCGGGATTATCTGTTCACCCCGTCTGCCGCGGTCGTCTCCGATTTATTGATGCTATTCCCAACCGGCGATAGGTATGTTTTGGTTTTTGGCCCCCCTTTCATCTTTCAGTTAGAAGGAGACAATTTTTGCTAGCGACATAAAGCCACGGTATCAACAGCATCTTTCAAGGTTGCAGAGTAACTGAGAAAAGGCACGCCTGGTCTAGCGTGCCGACATACCTAGGGCATGCAGCCCCATTCATGAGCCTCGGGCCTGTTGCGAGTGCGTCTCAGAAGCACCAATCTGTCGACGGCTGAAGTAAGAAAAATAAACGAGTTCATTAGAGATTATCAATTCCATAATCGTAAATGAAGGGCCTTTAATAGATTTAAACAAGTAATATATCTCGTGCGATCTCTTTTCTCTTCGTTCAAGTGTCGTGGGTTCCGAGAACCCCACAGCCCCGGTTGAATGAGCAGGCTTGGTCGCAGAGGAACAATTGAAGCCCTCCGAACTAACCGACGGAACCATCATCGACCTCAGTCAAACTATGGCAAAAGTACAATACACCGAGGAAAAAAAGAAGAAGAAAAAACCTGATGTGGTGGGGTCTTGTAGCACAGTTCTCAGACAAGAACAATCACTCGTTCCATCTCGTAGTCTTCGACATCTCGGCGTCGAGCTCTTGTGTCATATTCGTTTTTGTTCGATGCCATGTATTCAATCTCAGCTTTCTTGGCAATGCCAACACGACGAAAGACTGTAGCATTTCTAAAGTCCTCATCATCATCGACAGGCATTACCAAGAGGCTAACATTATGTTTCTCGGGGAACCTGTAAAACGGTTGGATGCCAGTAGATGGAGGCCTCGGGGATGTTTTCCCAGATTCCAACATCTCGAAATGACGGGCCTTGGCTCGATATTCTGAAGCATAATCAAACCATTCTGTTATGCCGGACTCGTTAGGTTCACGGGCACTGAGAACCCCTCTGAGCGTGATGGAACCTGATGTGTTGCGGTGAGATCTATCAGTGTTGATGTCGACCGAAACAATGGATGACTTTGGCGTCATTTTTCCCGGATGTCGCAGTAACTGGTAAGATACCTCGCCAGAGCGAGACCCCCAAGTCCATGACGGGCCCCCCATGTCCGGCTCGTCAGCCCTCTCGAGTCTCCAACACATACTGGGAATCAGCTGTTTACTAGTCCATAACCCACCGGCGAATTCGTCCCCGCCAGCTTTGCAAAGCACCTTGGAGATTGCCAGAAAGGCGGGGATTCTATCAGAGTGCTTCGTTAACTTCCTCCGGGTGAATTCCTCGACTTGCAATTGCCACACTTCAATGGGGGGTGCATTGATTTGATGAGACAATTCTTGTCGCTGAAGGGTCTTGACAGCTGCTTTCAGTCTCCGCCTTTCGTCCAGCTCCGAGTGAGCGAGCTCGATACACAATGCATCAGGATGCGGTTCGAGGCGATACGAACAAAGACACTCCCAGTGCAAGATACCGGGGCCAAAGTAGACCACTCGTGTGCTCATGAGGTGTTCTTGTAACGTCCAAGCCCGTTGATGCACTGGACCTTTGACTACGCACTCTGGATACTTGTGGTAGTCGGGATAAGCCGCAAACTCAAATATCCTCTCGTTAAAGGGATGTCGATACTTTTTCGGAAGAATGATGTTCAATGGTATAGGCCTAGCAGTTCTCCTTAGACGTGGCTCGAACAGGCTGTCCATGGAATCTGCTGCAACAAGACTCGTGATTGTCAAGTCGGCCTGGGAGTAACGGTCGTGCATTACTGCCGCCTCACGGGCCCAGTCATCCGGATCATCTTGTATGATACAAAGTGCGTCGATCCATATGTACTCGTAACCCAAGGTTCTCGTAGCTATTACGGCCTGACGAAGGAGCGTCGGGAGCGTTGCCAGAGGGATGCTTTGGGTGCGTTGTGCGAAATTCTTTCTGGTGGTTATGCAGTTTCCCGCGTGACCCCAACAATATGAAAGGATACAGTAAGGCTCCTTGAGGCCATTGCCTTCGAATAGGAATGGCTCTCTGTCTTCAGAACCCACACATAATACTCTGGTCGGTAAAGTACTGCATGTTCCAGATGAGCCGTATGTGTCTCGGCAGAAAGAATGCTTCGGTGAGGTCTTGCACATCTGGAGCCATTGCTTTGCAACGCTCTGTGCTTTTGGCGAGCCGGTGCTCGTATCGTCGCAGCGGCTGAGAGGATCTTCCTGGTGAGTCTCGAATCCTGTGTCGTAGGGTCGCAAGTCGAAATTCGCCCGTAGAGACTTTGAATCCCCAACCTGTGCGGTGAACGAGTTTATTCGGCGTGGATCGAGTGCCTCCTCAATAAGGTATTCAGGCTGTGGCAGAAGATTCAGAGCAATGGGTGAAAGCTCATGATTTTGGCCACTTTCGCCCTTCTCATCAAGCTCGCGAAACTTGTCAGAAATAGTCAGACAAACGGAACACCCAGAAAGCGCACAATCGTCCAGTTCCTGCTTGTTCGTATGGAAACCGGCCACTTTGCCATAAGCCTCATACTTCGCAGCGGCTCTGTCCCGGGAGAACCTTTCGATAAATTTCTGAATTTCCAAGCATTCCGGGCAGAAGCTCTCGCCAAGAGCCAATCGTGGGATTTGGGAGACGCTGTGAAGACTGTCCATTATGTTGTCGACGAGGTCATTGACGGCGTCCATTTCCCACCTCTGATTTCGAGAAATGTTCAATCTAGAACATAGGTGTTGATATGTCTCGTACAAGGCCTTTTCCGGAAGGACTTGATTGCTTGAAACGACAACAAGAATTCTCTTAGCCAAGATGGCCATATCCTGAGACATTGGACGTGAAGATGCTCCGACGAATCGCATCAACGGCGTAGGTAATTGCCTGTACTCATCTGACATAAGCCTCTCCAGTATGGACTTTTCCGAGGCCAGCAAAGCCAGGTCTGTAATTGACCATTCGTAATACGCGGCAGCCTCCAAAGTGGCACCTTCCTCGAGCAGGACGAAAAATGTTTCTTCGTCTCCATCGTAAAGAGCTGCGTGAAGAGGCACCAGGCCGTCTTGCGAGGCTCTATCAGGGTCTGCACCATGACGAATAAGAAAACGAACGCCCTCGAGGTTCTGACGCTTAA
The DNA here is from genome assembly GCA_025328345.1 of Colletotrichum sp. SAR11_59. Taxonomy (NCBI): domain Eukaryota; kingdom Fungi; phylum Ascomycota; class Sordariomycetes; order Glomerellales; family Glomerellaceae; genus Colletotrichum; species Colletotrichum sp. SAR11_59. The sequence continues at coordinate 74,809 of JAKMXC010000011.1, read as the reverse complement.
TGGCCTCATGAATAGCAGTGCGTCCTTCCCCGTTGTAGATATTGGGATCTCCACCGTGATGCAGGATGACTCTAGCCGACTCATAATCAAAGCAAAGGAGCGCGAGGTGAAGAGGCGTGTTCCACCGTTGCCAAGTGTATGCATACCGATTAGGCGCAGTTGTTGGATTTGGGTCGATGATATCCTCAAAGGTCCAAAGCGTGTTAGGATCAAGACCGTTTTGGAGCGCCTTTTGAACAAGTTCCGATGCAGAGCTTCTCCCCTCAGCGTGGAACCTATCCCTGAAATGTAGTTTTGGAGGGTATTGAGACCTATTGAGAGTAGTCAGATTGGATCGTAAAATAAGTTCTGTGGGCGCGTCTCGTTCAATGTACCTATGACGACCTTCCTGTTCCAGTCTTTCTTGTTGTTCATGGTATAATTTGCGCTGTTGTCGTCCAGCTTTCAAAGCCGCCATCTGTGCAGCGGTTGCCAGCATGACCGCTGAAAGTATTTTGAAAATACTGAGATTCTACTGAAGGCAGATTGCTGAAGGACGGTAGCAGAGTAGAATCTGCGACGTTGCCTTACATTTGACGCTCGCAAGATAGCGCCTCTGAAACTTTGAAAAGGGGTGGGCTTGGCTTTCGAAAGATGGCTGCTTTATATTGGACGGAAGTCCGGTGACTGTCATTTGACCATTGTTTTCAGTGAGGCAACCAGTGTCTGGCTAATCTGGTCGTAGTTTGTCTTACCATCAGCTTGGCTGCTGAGAACTTGCCCGATTCAGAGAAACGAAGTCAATCAGGCTACTAACCATCAAATCATACCATACCTAATGACATTCTATCACTAGGCAGCCGTTGTCTCAACTAACCAGCTGAATATTTTCTCACAGACGACCTGGCCGCTGACAGTCTGCTCCAATGTAGAAAGCACTATGTTGTAAGAATGCGCGCCATGAAATCGGGCACATGAGGAGCAGAGCGCAGATGAACGTATCATTTGTTATACATTTCCGTAGCGTTTGCATTCATGTTGCATTCTCTTGCATCCTGGTATCCCGCCATTCGTTGAATCAGTAGTCAGAAACTCGTCATCCTTTGGCTTGTCAGCAACATTGTGTCAATGGAAAGCACATACGCAACGGCCTGGGGCGTCTTCAACACCATCAGATGGGGCCTCATCATGGTACTGGTCCAAGTACTCGAGCAAACCTCTTTGACCTTCGTCGGCCATGCATGGGGGGCTTGGAGACGTGTCATAGGTGTCGAAGACCTCCAACCAAAGGCAAAGAAGACGAACATTCTCGCCATCAACCGTCCAGATCTTCACTCTCTCATCATTGCAATCGTGATTGAGGTCCCCATGTGCCTCTTCCTGACATACTTCGGAGCCGGTCCCTTAGCCAGATACCTCAGCGGCTCAGACGAGGTTGCGGACGTGACGGCGATGATGTGGCGGACCATGGATTGGTGCTGCATCTTCTATGCTATGCCTACGATGCTAGCGACGGTCTTGCTTGCGACGCGTCCGCGCTGGTACCTCTGGCAGATTCTGGCTGGCAACTTCCTTCTTGTATTACTCTGGGCGATTGTGTGTCGGACGGCGAGCCTCTCCGCTGACGGGCTTGACTTTGATGACAGGGAGGATGAAGCTTGACGAGTTTAGGGGCTAGCTATGAGTTTACTCCCGCTCGAGTTTTCACCGGAAATTACTTGCGTGTTTCGTTTCAATTTTCGAGCTCATTGCAATTTTTGAGGCTGAACATCCGTACGCCCTGATTAATGCCTAATTTGCCAACATTGCCATTAGCATCGTGTTCGCAGCTATTACGAGCACTTCGCAAACCTCGCTATTTGGCATGGACCGCCGGATGATCGGCCGACAAAACGTTCTAGCCTCTCTTAAACAGATTGAAAGGACCACCTGATGGGGCCATCTCCTTAAATCCAGGCAACGACGCGTGGGATGTTTCTGATGTTGCTGCTGCTGTTGGTGAGATTTTTGAAAGGTGCATAATTTCAACTGAAATTCGAACGGTAAAGTCGGAAGACGTAGAATGACAGGTACGAAGTGGAATCAAAATGAAGGGGAGGCACTAATCATTCAAAAGAGCTTCATTGCCCTGAGTTCTAGACATCTTTCTTGGCAGCAGCACACCCATCTGATTGAAACCTGGTTTCGTTCATTCTTTTGGCCTGCACTTTCGTTCATTCGATCATTCGCTCTTTCCCCGTTGCACTATTGCATTTATCCTGTCGCCAACTTGAGCGAGATTTACAACCTCTGAAATTCACCTTCATAATGATTGCTGGCCAAACCTCCCACTTCGCCATTGCTCTTCTGGCAACTCTCTCTGCTGTTGCGGAGGGCAAGGAGGCCAAGGCCTGCAAGGCACACGGCGTCAAGACTCACCATCACCATACCAAGCATGCCCATAACTCGACCGCCTTTGGTTTCAGCTTGCCTCCCAAGACTTCCACTGTTCTTCCCACAACGACCCTGGCCACTCTCGTCCAGCCCACCATTCAGTCTTCTCAGGTTAAGGATGCCGAGGCCAAGACTTCTCCGGGCAACCCTATCACCGCGCAAGAAGCGAGGTCCGGGGCTGTTTCTACCACCGATTCTACTCCGGCGGCTGCTGTTCAGACAGCTTCGTCTGAGACTTTCATCGGCCTGGGCACTCGCTATGGCCTCTCTGACGGCTGCACCGAGGAAAACTGCTGGCAGAACGGCGCTTGCTCCTTCGTGGACTACGAGCTGCCCGCCGGCCTCGATGGATCAACCTGCGTGTCGGATGCCATCTTCGGCAACGGCGAGAACTGCGGTGGCTGCATCGCTGTGACTTACATGGGCAAGACTCTCAAGATCATGGTAAGTGCAATCGAAACGAAACACTCCCCCACGCGAAATTTCCACTTATTGACTGACACGATAAGGTCACCAACCGAACCGGCGGTAACGCAACCCACCTGGACATGACCCCCAATACCTGGTCCAAGTTGACCAACGGATACTCTGGCGGTGGTGTTGACGGCATCGAGTGGGAGTGGATCGCCTGCCCTCTCCTGGAGTCTTCTCCCCTCCAGGTTCACATGCACAAGGGCGCCTCTCAGTACTGGTTCGCGGCCACGATCGAGAACGCTACACTCCGAACCAAAAAGGTTGAGGTCAGCAGCGACGAGGGCGCAACTTGGAAGGCTGCTACTCTCCACGGCCCCAACATGTGGGAGCTTACTGGCACTCTCCCCAGCGCTACGGCCTGGGTCCGAGTCACTAGCATCAACGGCGATGAGGTTATCGTCAAGGATGTGACTCTTGCGTCTGGAAAGGTTACCAAGGCCACCGAGAACTACTAAAGATGGTCGCGCGGCGTGGCTGTCACGTGTGTGAGTGGGTTTGATACTTTGGGGGTTCTTACAGTTCCTTTCGTGACCATAGCATGGCTGTTACCCTTTCATTTTCTTATACATAGTTGAAGAATCGCCGAAAACATTTTAGATTTGAGCAATGATGTTCAAGCTTTTACCAAGAGAGGGTCGGCCTCTCGTTCCCTTGGCGAAAGCACATGTTGGTTGATACAAGGCGGTGCCGCTAATCAAAGAGCAAGCTACATCAAACCATATCTTCTTGAGATTTGATACAAGACAGTGTCTGATCTCCATGTTGAATGTCTGACTTTTCAATGTTTGAGGTTCTTATTGCACCCCATAGCCTGCATCAATTGAGGCGATGGTGTTGTTGGCTATCGCCGAGAAGAGCCAGCCGATAGCCGGCCGGGCCTAGATTCTCATCGCAACACTGCCGCAGGGGGCACATGACGTTGGAATTTAGCGGGGAGACCCCCGGACTGACCCAGCTGCCGGGATGGAGCACGCTAAAACAGGCAACATTTGGCGGTCCCTATCCTCCTCGTTCGATTTCTCCTGTTTCAACAATCTCCAACTCACCTTATCGCAAACGATTTTCAAGTTGACCGCCGACCAGACCTAGGCTGAGACCGGACGCGAAAGATATTTCGTGTTGCTATGTCTGAACGTGTCATACGCAGACGTAATGTTACTTCGAGAGACCGCACCGGCTGTGTCACCTGTCGCGCCCGCAGGTTGAAGTGCGACGAGAAGAAACCAAGCTGTAATAATGTACGCTCTCCACTTCTCGCCGCAATGCTAGCCCGTTTGCTGATAGACCATTTGCCTGCAGTGCACACGTCTGAATCTTGAGTGCGGTGGTTACGTCACTCCGATCAAGTTCAAGGACCAAACAGACCTGTGGGAGCGAAAGCAGAGGAAGAAACGCGAGGCCAAGAAGGCCGCGACTGCAAATCACCAGAGCCCCTCTTCACCTGTGCCGTCGCGGAGTGACCCGCCACCAGCACCAGCACCACGATCATCACAACCCGTCGTTAATCTCGACGATGTTCATGATGATACATTCTTCTCTGTTGACGACACCCAATACTTTCTCGCAGGCTCACAGGAGCAATCGCTGTATGAAGCTGCAACATCGTTGGCACTAATCTCGGAGGGAATCCCGCGTGAGACCGGTGGTCACGACGGTGCAGAGATCAGCGACAGCTCACTGTCCCACCATGCTACCAACTCAGCGTCCACAACATCAGTCAACGTCGACTCTTCAATATATACTGCTGGCAATGCGACATCACCAGTATTTTATGGACATGAGCACCTTCCAAGTTGCACTCCGATATATCAGCCGCAGGATTCTCCCAGAGTCTGGGACCCGCATCTCGACGAGTCAAATCGGCAGCTGACTTCAGTGCCGACGATATTACCTGGCATTATTGAAAGCAGCAAGTTTCCAGAAGACATGATCTACTACGACCACCTCAGAGACAGCTCACCTTATGGCATCTTATCAATCCTGTCTCTCAGCGATATTCTACAAGAGGATCAACTCGACAGCGCCTTCTTCCATGCTGCGCTGGCTTTGTCGGCCCTCGATATTTCTCAGTCCAGACCTTCAGAGACTCTTGCTAGCAAAGCTGCGTTGCAATCACTGGATCACTTCGTTGCTGCCCTCGGCACCGTGCGTATGGCGCAGCTGGATGACGAAGGCGTCGCCACAGGATGCCCATCAAACCAAGATAACGCCATATCATGGCTAGCGACTGTCTTGTTGCTCGCTAACTTCGAGTTGCAACGGGGGCAGATGAAGCTCTGGTACATCCACAGCAGAGCCGCAGTCACATTCCTTTCGCAACATCTCAACCGCGTACGAGAATCACCCGTGGGGGAGTCTCTCATCCGGTCCTTCTCCCGAATCGCCGCCCTTCTAGATATTTTCGACCGAGCCTACTCCGTCCGATACAGCATTGCATCACCAGACGTCTCAGACTCACTGACCACGTCGCTTGTCAATTCGCCCCAGTCAGCAGACAGGTTGTTGTACATCTTGCCCCGAGTCATCAAACTTGAGGAAGAATGGAGGAGTAACCCACAGCATGACCTACATTGGCGTGGTCAAGCGGAAGATCTAATCCAAGAGTTAAAGGCGTGGAGGAACACCTTGGACGATTATGATGTGCCGGCCTTGCATGAACACACGGCAAATCCTTTCGATGAGACCGCCGAAGGCCCTGGCCTTGCGATAAAGCCTCTCAGTATACCTCGTGCGCGAGAGCCCGTCAAGGCAACGACGACCTTCATGCACTACCTGATCTCTCTACTACGGCTAGAGACACGATATCTACCAGGCGCAAGAAGAGAATTGCCACCCAACGCGAAAAAGATCATCCTTCTCGTATGCAGGCTGGCGGCTGGTGTCCCTTACGCATCCTGCGCCGCCGTCAACGCGTACGGGCACGGCATGCTTCCGGCAATGATGAACGCGTATTACATGGCAGAAGACTTAGACCTAAAGACATGGATCAAGGACTGGATCGCCGGGTTTCCGAGGGATCGGGAGGGCATCTGGAACGTCCGCCACGCCCACCGGGTGCTGCGCTACGTGGACGAGGAGTACACTCGCCGCGGCTCACGACACAACTGGGAAATCATTAAAGTGCGCATGGTTGACCTAGAGGATGACGCCACTCCTCAAGACGACGAGGAAAGGGACCCCGATCGGTTCTCGGTCGAGGTGTATTCGAGGTGTAAGCGGGGGTGGAGCATCGACTTTGTAGAAATACCATGAGAGGCAATTTCGACGCACTTTGGCAGAGTGGGTTTGCTGATAGCTTGCGATAGCGTAATGAAATGGAGAGATGGGTCAAATTCGCTCGGCAACCCCGTCGATGACCGATTTTTCTGCAAAATTCGACACCGAAAGGACCCGGCGCCGGCCGAGGCAGACTCCACTATTTCCACTTGTCGCGCTACGTCCGGTGACGGCCCATTCGTTGTGGATTTTGTTAGCGCCCTCGTTCTCCTTTGCCCGTTTGGGTAAATTCATCCCGGTGGGCAGCCCACGATGGCCTCGGGATCATGCCAATCACGAAATTTTGGACGCTTGCGCTTGCAATTGCGAATGTTCCGCCTCTGACATGGGCTTTCTACTTTCGGACTTACTTCCGAGGCGACTGATCTCTCGCATATCGTGTTGCTGAAGCTTGCTTTATCATCATCGCTAGCACATCTTTAACATCAACTTTGCCCACCGTCACATCGAGTTCTGTCAGTCAATCTTCCAACATTTTGGCATCACCATCACTATGAGCCCCAGCGCGACGACCACAACTCCCGGAGCAGCCGTGCCGGCAGCGAACGAAGTTACCCAGAAGCAACAATGGGGAGAACTCGACGCCTCAGCAATGGTGAAGACTCTCGTTCCCGAAGCAGATCAACGTCCCGTCCCCGCCGTCGATGATCCCGTTCGTATCGGTCAGAACTGCACAGCAGCGCATATGGTTCAAGTGCCTTGGTCGATGGAGACAGGTTGGGGGACACCAGTCATGAGCCCGTATGGCAAGATCGCGCTAGAGCCGACGGCCAGCGTTTTGCACTACGCGACAGAATCTTTCGTCAGTTAAACTTGTGGCTGAACTTGCGACATGCTTTTAAAAGACTTCGAATTCTAACAAGTGAGGGTACAGGAGGGCATGAAAGCCTACCGCGGCTACGACAACAAACTCCGCCTCTTCCGACCCCAACTTAACTGCGCCCGCATGGTCAAGTCCAACGCACGCGTCGGTCTCCCCTCCTTCGATCCCCAGGGCCTCCTCGATATCATCACCGCGTACATCTCCATCGAATGCCGCCGCTGGCTCCCCGACCAGGGCTCAAATATCTACCTCCGCCCCGCCATGATCGGCAGCGGTTCCGCTCTTGGTATCAACCAGCCGCCCGAAGCCCTATTCTTCCTCTTTGCAGTTCTGTTCCCACAGGCATCGGGTCTGCCGCACCCGGGAATTAAGCTTCTCGCGAGAAGCCCGGAGCATATCCGTGCGTGGCCCGGTGGCTTCGGATCTGCGAAGGTGGGCGCCAGCTATGGACCGTCGATGGTGTTGCACGCTGCCGCGAAGGCTAAGGGCTGCTCGCAGACGTTGTGGCTTTTTGGGGAGGACAGGTTGGTCACGGAGGCTGGTGCGAGCAACTTCTTCGTCGTTTGGAAGAAGAAGGATGGCCAGGGCATCGAACTTGTGACCAGCTCACTTGACACGGGAGTCATTCTGGACGGTATCACGAGGAGGAGTGCGCTGGAGATCACGAGAGAGCGCTTGACGAAGGAAGCTGCAGAGAAATACACGAGCCTGGACCCCTTGGAGGTTGTCGAGAGGCCATTCAGCATGGACGAGATTGTGGAGGCACATGCCGAGGGAAGACTTGTTGAGGCTTTCGTCACCGGTACCGCGGTAAGTTTTACCCTTGGTCTATTGGTGGTACGCATTGGTGTCATGATTACTTTGCTGACTGGTCTTGATTTAGATGTTCGTTACCCCAGTGTCACTGATTCACTACAATGAACGAGATATCAACCTCCCGATGACTGTTACTGATGATGGTCATAAAATTCCTCATGCGAAATACTCGTCGGCTATCAAGGCTTGGCTGGAAGACATCATCTACGGACGGGTTGATCATGAGTGGGGATATGTCGTTGAGGAACAGTAGTTGACTGGAACTTGGATGAGAGAACTATATACTACATTGATGAGCTTTTATATCCAGCCTGGAAAGGTGCTGGATGATATTTGGACGTAAGATAAACAGGGTAATGATACACCAAATGTTTTCAAGCGGTGAACTCATTTGTATGGATTGCTTCCATAAGTACGCGAGCTCAATTGCTACCGAACACGGGCATGAATTGGGAAGTTATAGGAGATGAGAATACGTGTTCCCTAACGCCGCATACAGGTAGAACTGAGCATTTGTCAAAATGTATCAAATTCTATTTACTTTCACAATCTTTTAGGATAACACCTCCAACCTCCGTTATTGGGGGAGTTTCTAAATCTAAAGTTTTATTACGACGTCGAACATGAACACCCCCTTTAAAACTCTTTCTAATTCCGTCATGACATTAAAGTAGTCGAGAAGAAGTCGTCTACCCTTTTCATGGCAATCAACGCATGGTTCTAAATGTTTACACTCATGTTAGCTATGGACTGAGCAGTCAGGAGTGAAATATACCAACCTTCATAGAATCGTCTGTCAATCCTCCTAGGTGAGGTAGCAAAGTGACGCAATCATACTTGAGCAACCTTGAACTGACTTTGGGTCTTTTCATGCCGAACATCAGCACTGGGGATTTGTGAAAACAAGAGAAGGCGACTTACTCGTTGTAATGAACGTCAAGTCCAACGCTGGCAATGACCCCGCTCTCGATGGCGTCACACATAGCATCCTCATCGATACACTTTCCTCTTGCCACATTCACAATCCTCATGCCCTTCTTCATATTCGAAAAGGCTTCTTCCGACAGTAGGTGATGGGTTGCCGCAGAGTAAGAGCATGTCAAGACTAGGCAGTCAACGACGGCAACCAGCGCTTGCAGATCCTTGTGAAGGGTCACAGACGGAATGAGACCCTTTATGTATCCAACTTCGTGTTGAACAGTCTCAAGAAGCTTCCTCAGATTCGGCCTGTCAATGCAGTGAATCTCCATACCTAATGCTGCAGCCTGGCGCGCAACCGTCTGTCCGATTGAGCCCATGCCGATGATGCCCAGCTTTCTGCCGTAAGGATCTACGGCTGTCTGGGCAGAGTGTCTAAGTGCTGGAAGAAACTCGTCGTTCCGAAGCATGCGCTCGTATCGGTTTAGCTGACGGAAGACGGAGATGATGAGGTAGGTTGCGACGACAGCAGTTGCTTCGCTACCGCCTGTCGTGTTGCTGAATTCGATGCCTCGAGCATTGAGCCCTGGAACGTCTTCTTCCTCAAATCCATGACCAAAGTTGACAATCAACTTCAGCGATCTGGGGAAGTATTGCAGTGCGCGTCTGGTCCAGCCGTTGCCGACTTTCTCGATCCCGGCGGGGACGTTGAGACCGATTCGCATGATCCCCGAAATGTCGTGGCAAGTACCACCTTTCAGAGACTCATGAAAGTCTTTCGTAGTTGAAAAGTCATATTGATGAACAATGTATCGTGTGCAGAAGTCTTCCCAAACAGTGTCAGGAACGACCCCTTCGGGCGAGCCAATGACCAGAACCTTCGGGTGTAATGCCATTGATGGGAAGGAATTTGGAGATAAAGCAAAGTGATAAATTTGGTGGAATTGGGAAAACAAGGCCTGATTGAATTGGAGACATGCAGTCAATCAACTGAATTACCAACAAGTTCTCTTCGCATTTAATGCCTTGCTTCCTGTGAAGCGCTGAGCAGCTGCCTCTTCGTAAAAGACTGCCTATTCGGGTAGATCTTTTTCAGTGGAGTCTGATCTGATAAGAGAAATGCACCCCTGCAAAAGATCTTATCCGATCTCGCTTAGCGTGGGGTCGCATGAGATGAGCAGCCTGGAATCCGTCATCAACCCCTCCTTTCGCGTCAAAATTGGCGTCGTGACTGATCGCGGTCGAGGAGATTTCGAGGTTGCTCTCGCATCAACATCAACTGAATACCCCATCAACTTGCCGCAGAGACCGACGTTGACTATGGCCGCAAGGGCTGATGCTGCAGGCGATGGCCTTACTGGCTTCTACGCGAAGTGGGTTTGCCCCTGAGAACTTTAAGGTGATCTTGAAGTCGCAGAACTAACAGATGTTAGGGTTGACGAGTTAGAGACTTCTTTCATTGAAAGTGAGTGATTTTGGTTGTATGCAAGTTCCAATAGTTCGAAGTTCACACCAACTCACCGACGATGAAAAGGACTGGAAGAAGCAGTCAAGATCCCTTCGGTATCTGCTTACGCGGAACGGAGAGAAGATGTTTTCAGAGTGGGTAATATAGCTGTCTCTCAAGCTGAATTAAATTGACAAGGCTATTAGATGAGCGAATGGATTGCCTCAAAGATGAGAGATCTAGGAGTGGAGGTCACACTGAAGCCTTTAGGAAAACAGCAAGACAAACCGGACCTCGAGTTGCCCCCTCTCGTCTTGGGTCGATATGGTAACGATTCCGAGAAGACGACCGTCCTCGTCTACTCCCACTACGATGTTCAGCCTGCTGCTCTCGAAGATGGTTGGAAATATGACCCCTGGGTTCTTACGATTGAAGAGAACGGTCGGTTATGTGGCCGAGGAACTTCAGATGACAAGGGCCCGCTGATAGGATGGCTCAACATGATTGAGTCCTTTCAAAAGGCGGGAGTCGAAGTTCCGGCGAACCTTGTCTTCTGTTTCGAGGGTATGGAGGAGAACGGGTCCTTTGGTCTGCGCAAAGCCTTGGAGGAAGAAGCGCAAAACTTCTTCAAAGACATTGATGTGGTCTGCATCACTGATGTCGTTTGGGTTAGCGATGAGCAGCTGAGCATCCCTCAGGGCTTGAGAGGAATCATCTTCTACCTGCTGACCATCACCGGCGCCGAGAGAGACGCTCATAGTGGTGGCTTTGGTGGTCAGATCTCGGAGCCGATGACCGATATGGTTAACATCATGTCCTCACTCGTGGATTCGAACGGCAAGATTCTTGTGCCGGGTATCTACGACACGGTTCAAGCCGTGACGAAAGAAGAGTATGACAGCTACAACAAGCTAAACATCTCAGACGATTCCTTGCTTGGGGGAACAGGCGCCAGAAGCCTTCACAAGACCCAGGCAGACGCTTTGATCGCGAGGTACTTGTCACTCCCTGGGCCTAATTTTTGACGTGAGATTAACAAGCGACTAGATGGAAGAAGCCATCCCTCAGTCTTCACAGGATCGAAAACGCGACGCCTGGCGCAGGAGCTGTGACTTCGATTCCTGCGAAGCTTGTTGGCAAGTTCAGCATCAGGACAGTCCCCAACATGAAGTCACAGGATATCGACAAGCTTGTCCAGAAGCATATTCGAGAGAAGTTTGAGAGTCTCGGAAGCAAGAACGAGTTGGACATCAACTGTGCCGACCAAAGTGACTGGTTCTACGAGAGCGCCGACCACTGGAACTACCAAGCCGCAATCCAGGCGACCCAGAACGTTTGGGGTGTTGATCCAGTCCTCACATGCGAAGGCGGAAGGTAAGGAGGCATCATGCAGCGTCGTTTGCCGCAAGCTAATTGCGGGCCAGCATTCCCATTGCATTGGACTTTAAGCAGATTCTTCAGAAGAACGTGCTTTTGCTTCCTGTTGGGCGACCCACTGACGGAGCTCATACCATCAACGGTGCGTTTTGTTATTCTTCCAGAGTGCAATATTTGCTAATCATTTTCGGTGGACTGCAGAGAAGCTGGACAAGAACAACTAGTAAGCACTGTCGATTTGCACAGCCCGTTTCGCCTCACTAACGACCCCAACAGTATCAACGCTATCAAGTTGTATGGATCGTATCTCCAAGAGGCGCAGAAGCTGTGGCGTCAGAGCAAGGCGACAGCATAGCTCACCAGACAGTATTCGCAAATCGTGCTTTAAGTGGGCACCTCAGGGCAATCAGAACATGGATCCGGCTACATCGCCAAAATCGAGAATACCCATTCCAAAAAGAACCTCCACTCTCGTGTCAACGTGACTCGTGACCAAATCGAAATGCGCTCTTTCAGCCACCAATCAGTCTCAATCACCGAGCGATACCTGGTTCCTGAGCGCGCTAAAGCAAGGATCGTGGCGGATGGTAAAATTGCCCAAATAGGAAATTCTGAACGATAGAAATGAGGGGCATCAATTGTGCGGGGCACATCTTTGAGATACGAGACAGGCTCGTGAAGCGTCCCAGAGCAGAGTACAAGCACTTCCATATGTAGGCACATTTCCTCGACATCGTTTTCTATTAGCATACATTGTTGGATTTGTATTTCCACCTCAGAGCCATCAGTCTTCACTTGATCCTACTTCACTTCGTTGCGAGAGTCAGTCGGCCAGAAACGGCACCATGTGTCGACATCAGTCAGCAGCGGTCGTAGACGTGAACACCAACTCCGACTTCAAGGAGGTCGTCACAAAACATACCGAAATTGATGTGACGATCGACTTCGAGCGAACTATGCTCGTCGGGTCAACAAGCATTACTTTCGAATCAAGACGAGCGAGACTGACTGAAATCATCCTTGATACCAGCTAGACTATTCGGTCCATCTTACCAGTTGTCGCGAGTGGTATTCCTGAAAATGACGTAATCTTCCCTCCCGTCCAGGAGCCCCTAGAGCTCAAGACCTACAAGTTCAAACAGGAGGTTCCAATCTCTAATTATCTGTTCGCGGTGGCTAGCGGGTATGTGTGCTACCCCGACCGACTATGGAATAGAGCTGATGAGCATCTCTTAGGAATCTTGCGGGAGAGAAGATTGGCTCTAAGAGATATGTTTACTGTGCGCCTGGCGATCTAGACGCCTGCAAGGCTGAGTTCAAACCCGATTTGCAAGCCATAATTAAGTCTGCAGAGGTAGGGTAGTTGGCTTATCAACGACCTTGCTACGGAGACTGGCTTTGTTTATTTTTGACCGCAGAATCTCATCTTCGAGTACCCATGGCCACTTTACAATCTCGTTGTACTGCCGAAATCGTTCCACTTAGGAGGCATGGAAAACCCAGTCTTCAACTTCTACAGCGCCACTGTTGTCTCGGGCGACCGTGAGAACATTGGAGTCGTGGCCCACGAGTTCGCTCACAGCTACAGCGGAAACCTTGTCACTAATGACGCCTGGGAGCACTTCTGGTTGAACGAAGGATGGACTGTCTACATAGAGCGTTGCATCCTGCGAGACCTTCGCGGGGAAGAGGCAGTCCAGCTTGAAGCCATCGTGGGATGGCAAGATCTGCTTTACAACATTGAAGCTTATGGCGGCAACGAAAGCGTTTTCACAAGTCTCGTTCTAGAATTCCAAGGAAAGAGGCCTGACGACATCATGTCGAAGATCTCGTACGAGAAGGGCTACACCTTTTTGTGTTTTCTGGAGCAGCAGGTGGGGAGGGAGAAGTGGCACAAATTTGTTCCTCACGTAAGCGATTGTTGGTCCTGCAATTGTGCAAGATACTAATGATGGCTTTAGTACTTCAAGACATTCTTCGGCAAAAGCGTCAACTCTCAGCAATTCAAGAGTTGCGTTCTGGAGTTCTTCTCTCAGGACGTCCACGCCGCAGCTGCCCTTCACACAGTTGACTGGGAAACCTGGTATCACAAGCCCGGTGCACCGCCAAAGCCTATCTTCGACTCCAGCCTCTACAGAGATTGCATTGAATTATGCGACAAGTGGAAGATGCTGAGTTCCAACGAAAGCGCCTTTACGCCCTCGTCTAAGGATGTTGAGGGCTGGACGGTTGGACAATTATTAGTCTTTCTCGACCTTCTGATCGAAAGTTCCAGTCCTATCCCCAAACAGTTCAGCCACGCACTGGGTTCACAGTATGGTTTACTATCCTCGGGGAATCTGGAGGTAGTTAGCCGCTATCTCCGTGTTGCACTACGAGCAGGCGACGAAAGTGTCTTGAAGCAGACCGAAGAGGTTCTTAGCCAGACCGGCCGTATGAAATTCGTCAAGCCACTGTAAGCTTTCTCATTGCAATGAAGTTTCTCCCATGATAGCTGATGTGATGTACCAGGTTTGAGGGGTTGTTGTCGGTCAGCGAAAAGTTGGCTGTGGAGCTGTTTAACAGACATCGCGACTTTTATCACCCGACATGTTTGAGGTTGCTGAGAAACGTGCTTGAGAAGCATGGACTAACTGTTGGTTGATGTGGATGTTCGAAAATTCCCTCAGGTTTCGTCTCCATACATGTATTTTGGCCATAGGGGTCTCCAGAGCTCAGGCTTTCCTGGCATTTCACACAATTTCCTGTCAGAATCAAACAGCAGTCAAAAAGGTGCGCCCGCAGACGATAACCTGCCGTATGGAAGTATGGAAAAAAGGTTAGAAGCGAAGAAGATTGGGGTGGGCTTGTGGGGACATAATCGACATCTCTATGGCTACTGGCTGCATGTAGATTTGAGTCACAACTAGGAAAGCCACTTGAGATACCGAGGTAGACTTCATCTCACGATGCTATGTGTTTTGAGTTTTATTCGGTCATACACAAACGTTTTCTAGGGTGTCTATCGCTTATGAAAGAGCAAAGTGATCCTTTCAATACAACGTGACTAGTATCCGACTTATCGTAAGTGAAAAGGATATCGTTTCCGAGCCCCTGGTGGTTGGAAAACGCCACTCGGCTTTATGCACTGTAGCAGGTGTAAGCCCGATTCTCGCTTACTTCCCCGGGCCCAACTCCGAAGCAGCGCAAGTGGAAGCCGGCTCGCGACGCGGAGTTAATGGCTGTAGAGTACTCAGTCGTCGCGGTAGGTAAAAGCGAAATATCCATTATTATTTATTTCCCTTGCAGAATCAACAAATCTCTTGGCATCGGGATAACACTACAACCATATTCCCCCAAGATAAATCCTATCCCTGCAGTATGTCGTTTCCTTACAAGCAAGTTCTCCTGGTGGGTGCCACTTCCGGGATTGGCGCGGCTATGGCGGACAAGCTTGTTCAGGAGGGCATCAAAGTAATTGCAGTCGGTCGTCGCCAAGAAAGACTTGATGCATTTGTCCAGAAGCATGGGCCATCCAGGGCAGACTCGATCTGCTTTGATATAACAGACCGAGCCGGGTTGGATAACTTCGTGAACGAGTAAGTTCTCTAACATTACTGTAGCGGGTTAGACCGCCGAACTAATGAAGTCAGAGTTTGTCGAAAGTTCCCTGAACTGGACTGTGTCTTCATCAACTCAGGCGTACAGAGCCAGATCAGGCTTTCCCGACCCAGTAGTGTGGACCTGGACGCATTTCGTAACGAGGTCAACACCAACTTCCTAAGTGTTGTCGACATTTCCATCAAGTTCCTCCCAAAACTCCAAGAGAAGAAATTTCCCACCGGATTGATATTTACCGGGACTCACCTCGCCATCATTCCCGCTGCCACCCTACCGGCATACTCGGCGTCTAAAGCTGCGCTTCACTCTTACGTCTACAGCCTTCGAGAGCAATCGAGGGGTTCCAGCACTAAGATTATTGAGATTTGGCCACCCGTTGTTCAGAGTGAGTGCAAGCCAAGGGTTCCTTACCTCCACGCGCAACTAACTTTGGCAGCTGAGTTACACGACTACATGGGCCAAGAGCGAGGCCGATCTATGGGAATGCCTGTCCAAGAGTTTACCGAAAAAACATACTCTCAACTTGTCACTGGCTGCGATGACGTGCTGGTCGGTTCAGTTGGTCGAGAAGAGCCTTATTTGGAGCTATTCAGGTCCCGGAAGCAGCAGGCCGACGACCTGACAAAACTAGTCCTGTCTCATTTTGAGCTGTAGTCCTGTTGGGGGTGGGAGATCATCTTCATGGATGGGTCATGAAAGAGCTGAATGCAGATGACAGCCACAAAGAAGGACTGACACCCCAGCATTCCGTTGGGTGGTGCATGACGTCGCACACCCTTTTGCGGGGTGCAGCGATGCAACTGAGTTGAATTCCTTGTCAATCCCCTTGCGAGCCAATGAAAAGCTTCTAGAAAAGGTTTGGGGAATACGGAGAACAGTCTGGGGTATGTTCGTACCCACGTCAATACCCCGACGGGATGGTTTCAACAGACTTGAGCCTCGGTCTTTCAAGGTGCGCAGGCTGTGGGTGATTCATGTGATGAAATCAAGCCCAGCAGCGGGGAATGGACCCACTGAGTCAACAAGCTCAGAGATGTCGGTCACAGTCCTACGTGATAGGAAAGAGGGTTTTGAAGTGCACCAAATCAATTGACTGTCCAATGCTTGCTTGTACCAGCATAACCTAAAATATGTAGACAAAAAGAAGAGTTTTAGTCGTGATCATACGTCATGAGATCCAAGCTTGTGCCACTACTTATCGCCAAAGTGAGTCGCCGGCCATCGCCTCCTCCACGCTGGTCCGAAAAAGTAAACCACCGGAATGAAGACAGCGAACGCGGCGATCAGCCCGGTATATATCATCATAGAATGGAAGTATCCCATTTCGACAACCCAATCAGAAATCTTGAATGACAGTGCAAAGGCCAACAAAGCCCTGAAAGAGGCGATGTTGACCAAGGCAGGGCCAGCAAGATGGGGGTAACATTCCAACACGTACACTGCGCCTATGGAGTTGGCACCCAAGAAGCCAAAAGCCATCAAGCCCAAGCCTGTCAGGAACGTAACCCAGGAGTAGTTCGCCTGGTTTGAACCAGCCAGACCGAAAATGACGGCTCCGATAATGCCAGCGAGGGTCGGGATGATGAGATTGATGAGCTGATTCTCGGGCTCTCTCACACCGCGCTTCATTGCGAGGCGGTTGGCCATCCAGTCAGCAGCTTTGCCAGTCACCAATGCCACTGCGACGGCTGCGACAAGGATAGGGAGGAGGCAAAGTCCAAGGTTCATGAAATCCCATCTAGAAGATTCGTTAGTTGTGCCATCAGTGGAATGACATGGTCAATGACTTACGACCACGGTGCTGTCAGGAGAGCGGGAGCAACGGTGTATCCAGCCGCAAAGGCGCATGCAATCATTACACTATTGAGCATAGTAATGAAGAAAATCTGAGGGTAAAAGAACGTGCGAAGGGTGTCAACGAAGGCGTTAAAGCCCTTGCGCCACTCCAACTTGCCGTGGAACATGGCGATGTTGTACCGAAACGTTCTAGGCTCACGCAAGTGCCCGGTCTCATCCCGGGGGACGCCATCTGAAATAGTCAGCTTTCACGTTGCTGATTTAGTTCGTGATGAATTTCCGACTTACTCATTTCGGCACGTGTGCGGTCCCACCTCGTCTCTGGCATGAAGAAATAGACACCAACGAGGAAGACGGCAGCGCCCATCGCGGTGATGAAATACATCCATCTCCAGCTGAGATTGATGATCATGTACGGAGCCGCGATTCCGAGGACGATGATGATCAGACCCTGGGCCGCGAAAATACCGGAGATCCAAGCGTTACGTTGATGGACGAAGACCATATCCTGGATGATGAAAGGGATCAAGCTTTCGACAGTACCAGCGCCCAGGGCTTGCAAGCAACGAGCCAGTAAGTGCGATGGCAGAGATCGACTGGCTCCAGCCCACAAGGCTCCGATGATGGCGAGAACACCGGTAATGAGTACCACCGGGCGACGGCCGACTGAAATGGCCAGCGGTACCAGGAAAAGGTTGGAGAGTCCGATAACCAACACGGGAAGGGATGCCAAGAGATAGACGTGGAAAATTGGTGGTGCCCCAGGGAAGCTGGAGAGGATCTTCAAAGGATCAGTCCCGGCGGGAAGGCCTCCATTAGACGTCAAGTCTTTGAGAATCTTCGGATCGAGACCAGCGTACTCCACAGCAAACACTGGGAGCATAGCACCCAGAATTAGCTCAGCAGCCGCAGCCAATGCGCCGAAGCAGCAGAGGCAGAAGGTTCCCAGGAGCTTTCGAGAGATAGGAAGATTGAGGGGATCTCGCGGATCCTTCGTCGGTGCGGGTTGCAGAATAAGTTGGCCATTTCTGTAAAGAGCCGCGTCTCTGGCTTGTGCCTGCTCGTCAAAGTCAAAGGTGGATCGTGAAGTCTCGACCTGCTTCAGTTTCTGGATCTCAGTGGATGAGCTGATGTGTTTCCGGAACCTGTCGGTCTGAAAGTGATGCTGGTCATTTTTGTCACTCTTGTCAGCATCACGGGCCCAGGATGGTTCGAAGAGGCTGGAGCCGTTAGATAATCGTGGATCGTGAGTCGCAGGGGGTGGTGCCATTCTTTGATTTCTTTGTGAATCCATTGTTGTTGTGTAGTGTACTACGGTATCTTTGGAATGCAGGGTCGGGAGAGGGGAGGCCAGATGAATTTATCGGGGGAAATTGACTTCAGAAAAGTTTAATGGCTTCGAGGACCTTGGTGCTACTACGCCCAATCTAGAGTTAACACAGACCATGGCGCTATGATAACCGAAACATGTGTCCTGACTGGACGGCGAGTCTATGCACCACGAAGAAAAAGGTTAAGCGGATACTTTCTGGATCGCTACTAATTGCCGTGGCGACTGTGCCTGAGATTAGGTATAGTGCTACTGTCGCCACACGGCTTGGTGGCTCTGCCCAGAGTGGCTTTGCAGAACAATCAGATGAAAGGAAGACAAAGAGATGCATCCACACAGACGCTGAATTCAACATCGCGCCCTTACCCCGCAAGGCCTGGCCCACCGCTCAGCTTCCGAGAGTCTAAATTTGATCTCCCCCTCGATTTGAGTTATTCCAGTCATAGGATGTTTCGTATATGTCATTAGATCCGTGTTGGTGCATACTTATCTCCTTCGATATACCGTCCTTCAGCATCCTCGGCAACAAGACTGGACGAACACATGCTCCGAAAAGCTGTTCTTGATTTGCCCATTTGGGCAATATTGTTTCATGGATGTCATACGGTCGTCATGCAAGCAGTCCAGCTGCCCTTTTAAATCCCCAGAAGGGCCCCCAATCAAGGGTTGCTTGTCTGTTTGGCTTTTGTCGGGCAGTAAGCGATGTGGGGGGCTGGTTTGACCTGTGGGGGGTGGTCTGGGGATGATCTGGGGAATCTGGGGAGAAGGCGAGGTCATTTTTGACGTCAAGGGCGAGAGAGCATGAAGGAGGTATACTCGGTATCTACTACTCCCTTGCTAAGTGAGCTGGATGGAGGGTTGGCCCGCAAAACAATTGTGACTCCGACCTACTAGACAAAGTTCAGCTCCCACAAATCGCCAAGTCTCGAGTTATCCTCCGCCAGCCCACCATGAACGATGACGGAGTTCTGTGCAACGTCGGCATCGAACCATCCTCTGGGATCAGGATGATCACCTTGCGTTTCGACCTTTGCCCACGTCTGTTCCTCCACATCAAATGCCCAAACATCAGCCAACATCTTCCCGGCTCCGGCGTGGCCTAAGGAGCTTGGGTCCCGCTCTCCGAACATAGTGACAATGTGGGTCTTCTCTTGGACCCTTACGGTGACCAAGGCCGAGACACTACGGGATTCAGGACCACTGATACCGTCCGGAGCGAAAGCAACCGTAGTCCAAGACTGAGAAGCACAGTCAAAGATGTCTACGGACCCGCCCTGCTCGGTCTTTCCATCAAACCCGTTCATCCGATAGAGCTTGCCGTCGTGGTACGTGATTGAGGGTCCTCCACGCGCTGGCGGCGGTGCGTCAGGAAGCTGGGTCCAGCTCTTAGACGTCAGAGTGAAACGCCAGAGATCAGCCAGACGTCCCTTTTCCGGGCAGCCAGCGTGGACATAAACATTATCAACACCATCAGACGCAATGGAGTGGTAGCTGCGTCCAGCAGGAAAGGTGGCAGACTTGTCTCCGGCGGGCTCGATCAAGTCCCATGTGTTTGTGGATGGGATGTAACGCCAAACGCATCCATTCTCCTCGATGGGTTCCATCGCGAGACCACCACGGCCGGAGAAGATGTATAGCGCATCGTTCAAGACAGTGCTTGTAGACCCAACGCGCGGAGAAGGGGCTGTAGAAGGAACCGGAATCGTACGAATATCTGCTGACCCTAAATATCACACAGGACTTCTAGTCAGATATGATACCAACAGCATAAGTGAGAAGACAGAGGTCTGGCTTGCTACCTTGATGATCTTTCAGCTCGACGACGTCAACCTGGTTGTCGACTGGCTCTCTGGGAACAAGCTCGCCCCCAAAGACGTAAGCGCGGCCGCCGAGAACCGACACCGCCTGAGAAGACCGGCGAAGGCGATCACCAGAGGCAATACGAGTCCAGAGAGCAGATATCTTCGCCATCGTGTTGTTGTCTTTTCGAATTGCTCTGAGGTTCGGTTTGAAAGGCTCTCTCGCAAAATGGCCTTGTTAAAAGTGCCAAAGAATGCAAGTTTATATCAAGTCGAGCTTTCAATCTTCCTGGACGCGGTTACTGAGGGACATGGATTCAATGGGGCGATCGGGATGGGCAGTTTTAGCCGGACCCTGGCCCCTACACGGAGGGACGGAGGCTCCGCACCCTACCTACTGACGGAACTAGGAGAATTGACGCATGCTCTCGGCAACCACAAAAGCCGGGTGGAACCATCAAGTGGAGGATTATTACACAGGTCTTGGTGCTGCTAATGCGGAGCCAGCCGTCTATGGGTTCCAGTGAGCCTAGAAAGGATGGGTAATTAGGATGCAACACACGGACATGAGAACGGCAGGCAACCGCCTATATCCGTCGTCAGCGGCGTGTCAAGTACCGACGAATTTGACAGCACGTATAAAAGTAAAGAATGGTGAGGTTGTGTTTGTGCTGGTGTGTGCTAAGGGGCCGCACTTGATGCACCATCCTCCCCTCACTTCTGAGCCTCAAATCAGAACCCATCGTTCATAAGCAAATATTGTAACGAGAGTCGTGCCGAGTTTTGAGCCAGATTTTGACGATGGCTTTCTATTATCTAATTGTATTCATGGCTTCCGGCGCCTTATACACTCTCAACATCTTCAACATCTGTAACGATCGAACGGGGGCTGCGAATCGTTTGGGGGCCTCAATCAAATGGCACCTGAGAGAGAAAGATAAGCAAAACACTCTCGTCATCACTGTTCTTTGCAGCGTTTGGGGCGCGATAGTCGGCTTCTTCATCATCTTTGTCTGCGATGGTGCCATCAAGGCGTATCGTCATCCCGAGAGATACGGCCCGCGAGACGGTTCTGAGGGCCAGACAGCTCAAACTAGGATGCACAGAATCACTTGGGCGATGTTAGACACGATTCCGGTGATTAGATTGGGAGCCGCGGAACACTCGACTTCTGATATTGAGCTACAGAAAGCTGCGTCTAAAACTCCGACCAGGACAGATGGCGAGACGAAGAGCTGCAGTATTTGTACGGAAGACTTTTCCGCCCACGACAACGTGCGCATCCTTCCTTGCGGGCACGAGTTTCACCCAGCATGCGTTGATACATGGCTAATCACCAAATCTTCCACATGCCCACTCTGGTAAGTTGAGAACTCGTGTACAGATCGTCGTTCTCTAAATCTGTCGACACTTCCAGTCTTTCATGATACCGGCGTTGCTAATTCGGATGGAAAAGTCGACATGACCTGGACCCGAGCAACACACAAACACCCCAACAACATGGAAGCTCAGCTCCACTAAGTGAAACACAAGAGAGAGAAAACATGCGTCGGACAGTCCTTTGGATGAGGTTGGTCAATGCCTAGATGATGGGACTGCACCAGTCAGAGCTTCATATGGCATGTAATCCTGTATGTCTGATAGCAAACCGAGAACCGGAGCTGAGTGCCAGAAACTTAGCCTGAAGAATGTTAGTCCTGGAAGTTTCTTTCGTTCAAACAATTTACTGAGCAAAGATGAATTTACTCTAGTATAACCTCCCAACTCTTTGAAAAGTAAGTAGACTGCCAACATCCCAGGACTCGCTGGCCGATCGGGGTCAGATTCGTGATGGGCGGCACAGTAGTCCTTCCCGCAACCCGGACATTCTGGACTGCACAAAAGGATCCTTCGGATCGCCTTGAATCCATGAGTCGCAGCGCCCACCGCAAGGTAAGTAAACTTGTCAAGTTTAATCAATCAATCAATCAAATATGAAGCTATCGCCAGTCAATCAAGTCAATGATGACCCTTAAACTTGATTGATTGCTTTGGGGTGGGCGCTGATAAGTCGTCCTGGGCGGGCTCGTGTTCCCCCTGCTCCTCTGGTGTGTCATATCCCTCTCGCTTCTTCGTTTCTTACTAGCCTCGACATCAGCTGCACCACCAGGATGATCAACTGCAAATTCTGTATCTGCCTTCTCGTTTTCCTTTTGGTGCTCTCGTTTCTTGATTTGGCGCACAATGCCCCATACAGCCCCTATCACGGCGTATACGGGACAGCAGACTACGCCTGCGTAGCCCGTACCTCCCATGAATGGGTCTAATCTATATTCACCGGTGTCTGGCTTTGAGGCCTCTTCTCTCTTAGTAATGTTGCGCAAGGATGGCATGCTCGTCGGTGAGACAGCTCACAGCGGTAGGTCGCTAGTCGAAAGTGAAGTCTACGACTGAAGCAACAACTGAACCTGAAGCTAGCTTGAAAGTCAAACATCACTCGTACTTTGAGAGACTTTCTCTATGTAATCAAGGTGGCGTTGCGGGGGGTAATGCATCAAACACCACGAGAAGTATTGCGGGGGCGGGGCAGAGGCCCAATAAAATTAGTTGTAATTCTAATTATGCCACGATACACCTCCACCTTACAGATGGTATCATTGTGGCATTTGAAAGTGTTGGTCTCGACAAGGCCGGTATGCAACCACCGATTTGGCGTCCAATCACTGCTTCAAGCACATCACCAAGATCGCAACTTGGATGATTATTGGTAACTACTTAATTACTGCATTGTTCATTTTCCATCACCTCAACAGCTGAACCGAATGGCCCTAGTGATGACTCCGTGATGGCTTCACGTTGGGTATTCGAATTGACACAAACAAAGGAAAATGCCCCAAAACTAGGCTTCAAACTTTTGAAGCAATGCTATCAAATCTGTAGGGGCGCTGGTCTGGGTCGCTGAATCTAGGCATGAAGCTTATGAGCAGCGGTCAATCGCGTATGTCTGTTGATCAGTGCTTGCCGATGTGACGAATGATAATGTGGAGTTGGTCTAATGATGCGGCCAACAAAACGGTTGAGTCAAGGCGACGGGAGCCAATGAAGGTCTATTTCCATCCATACGGTAAACATCACAAGGTAATTCAGCTCGGGGCATCGTATAGCCCATTTGCCAAAGGACTCTGTGGTTACCAATTTGATCATTATATCATCTCGACAGATTCAATATCGATACGGAGTAGACTGCTCGGCCGACTGAACTCTTCAAGGCCTTCGGTTTCCGATACCCATAATTGTGGATGTCGCGTTAGGAAACGGAGGCCAGCAGGCTCCGATGGGCCCAACAACCATCGTCTCATTGGGTGGATACATTACATAAGCGGAGGCTCCGTCCGCCGATTACAAAGAACATCTGGCTCACGGCTCTCCATAAACCTCCGTTTTTTGAGACCCTGGTCGCACTAGCGGATCAGCATGCATGGTTGTGGGAAAGACTGATCACGATCGAGGCAAGTTTTGGCGAGTTGAACCAACGGTCTGTCTACAACTGGCCTGACTTTGGTCGGTAGAAATGGGTCCAGCCATCAAAAGAAGGAGAGATCATTCTCAATCCCGGCACCCTCCTCGTTACCACGCAATCGCTCCCATGGATACTAGAAGTGTTGAGCACTTCCTTCGGAAACATCGGTGAGCTGGCTGTGGCCAATCCTGTTACGCCGGATTAGCCTCTGCCTTGAGCATTGGAACGCCCGTTTGCAGCAAATCCATCTCCGATTTTTTCTACATGAATGCAAGCACTTGTCTTCGTTGAAGAGCCATCCCATTCGCCCAATTCTCCGTCTATCACCAGCCTGTCTCCAATTCCAGCCATGGCAAGACCGCAAGCTGCCAGCAGCGAAGAGGTTGTTGGCTCTAATGAGCGGGCACCTCTTCTCAACTCATCTCCCATACAGAACAGCACGAAGGATGGAGTCCCTCCTCGCATCACTCGCCGTCTATACGTGTCACACTTCCTGTCCACTTGGAACTCTCGCGTCTTCGAATTTGGGGCCGTGCTTTACCTGGCAAAGATCTTTCCAGGGACATTGATGCCCATGTCAGTGTATGCACTCACTCGTGGGCTGTCAGCAATTCTCTTAGCCTCGGCCATTGGGCAGTACATCGATACTGGTAACCGTCTCAATGTCGTCCGCGTGTCAATTGGTCTGTCTATCCCCTTACATTAGACGGGCTGAACCTGTTAACACCGTGCAGTCTTTCAACGTCTGGTCGTAGCGGCTTCATGTGTCTTATTTTATTTGATGAAGACCAAACTTCTGTCTGGTAAGAGTGTGGACGTTGGTCTGCTGGTTCTCACTTCATTCTTCGCTTGCATCGAAAAGCTGTGCTCCATCATGAACCAAGTCTCGGTTGAGAAAGACTGGGTATGTGTAATGACGCATTGTAGTATGGGCTTATGCCAGATTGAAGTATGATTGACCGTCATCTAGGTTGTTGTTGTGGCCGACAATCATACGTCTTCGCTTCGAACAATGAATGCGCAAATGCGCCGCATTGATCTGCTCTGCAAGCTCCTCGGGCCCCTTTCCATCGCCCTGATCGACGGCATATCGACTGAAACTGCCATCATTTTCAACTTCACCATGAACGTCTGTTCTGTGGTTATTGAGTACCACGCCATCGCACGTGTGTACTACGAGGTTCCAGCACTACAGGCGAATAAGTGTGATGGCCACTCACCCGATAGGACTGCCATAGGACTTCCTCGAGCTTCATTTGGCCGACTAAACGGCTTGGGTCAACGCTTGAAGTTCATCGCGAAGAAGTCCGTGGATGACATGAGACTCTACGTTCGTCATCGCGCGTTCCTCCCATCTTTCGCTGGTGCTTTGCTCTATCTGACGGTATTGAGCTTCGGCGGTCAGATGGTCACCTACTTGCTCTCCACTGGACATTCCGCTACCGAAATTGGCATTGCGCGAACCTTAAGCGTAGCCTTTGAAGTCCTGGCCACCTGGGTTGCGCCGTGGCTGATGGAGTTGATCGGTCCTGTGAGGGCGGGCTTGTGGATGAGCAGTTGGCAAGTATCCATGTTGGCAGTGGGAACCGCAATCTTCTGGGCATACCAGGATCAGCCTTGGCTTTCAGCGACTGGCCTGGTTGGAGGAACTACTCTCAGCCGTGTAGGACTGAGAGGGTTTGACCTCTGCACTCAGATAATCGTGCAAGAAGTGAGTGCTGCAAAAGCGTAACTAATGCCAAAGCGTTCGCAAGCTGACAAGTATAATGTAGGACGTCGAGGCAGAGTATCGTGGTGCTTTTTCTTCGGTGGAAGCAGCTTGGCAGAACGCCTTCGAGCTGTTGTCGTATGCCTCGACCATCGCTTTCTTCCGACCCGAACAGTTCCGATGGCCGTCTCTGCTTTCCGTTGCAGCAGTTGCAACTGCCAGTGCAGCATATACCCTCTTCGTATACCTTCGTCGCGGACATCTGTTACACCTGAAGGCTTTGGGTAAGTTGTCATGCATCCCAGTGAGATCCAGACAAGGCGACGAAGAAAGAGTCATCGCAAGAATCACCTCGGAAACCGATATCTAAAAAAAAATCAATTCAAACGCTATGATATACGCCATTCTTTATGTCGCTCAGAACATCGCTAGAGGGTTGGTCGCGTTGGCAGGGCGTTGCTGAGCCACATCCCAGTGCTCCATGATGCAGGTGCCGTCGAACCTGAAGACATCGACAACAGCAAATGGTTGTCCGCCTCCTACAACATCCATTCGGTAGTGAATAAACGCAATATTATTCTCGAAGCTCTTATTCATGATCGTGTTGTTAACGGTATTCGGGGATACGAAAGGTCCAAGGACATCTAAAGTGTTTTGTCGGCCTGAGAGGGCGCTTGGGTTATGCTGAATGTAGTCCTCCGAAACGTGGTTGAGCAGGGCCTTGGTAGCGTTTCTGTCCACGTAGAAAGCCTGAATGAATTCTCCCAGAATGACTCGTTGTTCCTCTGGCGTTGCTGACCGAGGCGGGCAATAAGGAGCCGATCCCTGGCGACGGTGTAGGCCGGTAGCGTCGGTGGCCCAGGCGAGAGCGCTAACGCCTAGAGCGAGTATCGAAGAGGCGCGCATGATTTCTGTCGGTAATTCAACGAATGTGGTGGACTAGTTCGTGTGATGAAGCCAGGTCGAGTTGAAGGAGGTGATCACCATATGAAGCAGTTGTGGAATCTGAGCTACTTATACTCTGAGACGGAGACGAGGCGCAACAAGTGCCGAACTTCAAATACATGAAGTAGTGCTGACCAAGACCTTTAGAAGAGAACAACCGACGGGAGTTCATCCTAACTGCGCCACGTGCTGCAATGCTAAGGAAGTCTATTCTGGTGGATCCTGGTCTGATATGATATCGACAGCAATAACTATGATCTTTTCTGCTAGTGAGTCAGGAGTTGTAGCGAGGGCTTCGCCTAGAATTGTTCCTTGATTTGCAATACTCGTCTTCATAATTGTCCTGCCTATTTCGTTCGGTTGATTGAAGCTTGAGTTGCATCGTAGAGCGCAACCACTCTACTAGTTGCCAATCTGGAGATGCTTCCGCAACTTAATCTGTGGCTTTTGGCGCAGGAAAACAGACTTGGGGCCTGACAATAAGGGATACCCTGTTGGAGATCCCCAGGCGGTCGGCACTGTGCCGAGCTAGTTCCATGGTAACGCATGGCTCTAAGGTTTGGATTGTGGAACCACGGACGGCCTCCCGGTTTAAAACCCCGATGCCTATCTTCCCAGGTTACTAATTATGGTCGCTTACAAAAGGATTAACGGCTGGTATCAAATTGATTTCGAGTTGTAATGTGTAAGTAAAACAGAGGAACGGCAGTTAACATTTGCGACGTAACTTCTTCCGAAGGTCTCGACATCACAGGCGGGAGAAAATCACTCACAAGTCCGCGAAAATCACTGCAGGAAATTAAAAAGCACTATCGAGTAAGAGCAGACATAAGTCTTGTCTACTACATTGCGTGCATTCATTCCATGGCAGTTTGGCCGCGACATTACTGAAATTCAGGTATTATGAGCAAAAGCTGCCCAGTATTGTTCTGGGATTTGTTTTTCATAGCGAGTGCCCGACCTGAACGCCATTGTTTACATCCGTGGAAGGCTAGCGATCATTCATTGCGACTCGACAACAAAGTGCAGTACAAAAGAAGCATGTAGACGTTCGTATATCATGCGCGAGTGTTGCGGGATTTCAAATGACTGCGCAGCCGAAATGATCCAGAAAGGAGGGCCTGACGAGTTTGGATGTATTGCGGGTAGCATTGCATCCGATATCTCATGGCGGAGTACCTGATTATAATATCAGTTCTCTAGAAGAGGGTTTACGATTCTTGGGTGCGGTACTTTGTTCATTTGTCGCCCATGAACTCTAACTTGGGCTGATCCGGCATGAGGGCCGCGGGGCGTAGTCGCTTGCCAAGCTCTGCGTGCGCAACTGTACTCTGGTTCTTTGGAAGAATGAAGTACGTAGGCTGGCTGACATAGTCATCTATGGGCACATACTGACCTCTTCTCAACGAAAACATGCAATTCGATTTGTGGGCTTGGGTTCCTCCATCTTGGCCGAGAAGTCCAGGATTCTTAGCGCTCGCATTGTGCTCTTCCACCATTGATGTGGTCGCAGCAAGTCTTGGTCGGGCTTGGCCACTTTTGTTCTATCTGCAAAATCTCTGTGTCTTTTGGCAGTCAGCAAGCCAAGTACTACAGCCAATAAATGCCAACGCTGGGCCCATCGACGTCAACCAACTCTCACGTCTGATTTCCGCCAAAACTCCAATTGCCCAGACTTGCTCAGAGAAGCCGAGCGAATATCTCCGCACTTGCATCCTTTTCCTCAAACACACTTCGATATGTCAAACAGAATCTCATGTGACGGGATGTCCAGCTTTCAGCTGCTCAATCGACCGAGGGCGCTCTGAAACGAATGATATAAAAACCCGACCCATCAATTCTGGAACGACGTTAGTGTTCACAGCCACAGATATTTCTTTTGCAGTCTGCTAAGGAACCCCACGCGATATCTCAATTAATTAGCAAGATGGGCAGATCTTTGATCCAAAAGATCGTCAAAAATGAGGCGATGAAGCAAGACCCCCCTGAATTTACGGATGGCGGGTCTATGCTCTTGCATGTTCGGCCTGTTTTGGTGGCCTCATATTCGGTATTGACACAGGTGTCATTGGTGGTGTTCTTCGTATGGACGAATTTCGCCAGTAAGCCACATCCAGTGCCTGCAATTGCATCTGCTAATCTTTCATGTTCGATGAACAATTAGACTCTATGATCTTGTCGAAAAGACAGACCTTGAACGGTCAAATCTCAGTGCGAATGTTGTCTCTACTCTCCAGGCAGGCTGTTTCGTTGGTGCCCTCCTCGCGGCCCAAGCCGCTGATAGGTTTGGTCGTCGCCCTGTTCTTATCTGGGCGGCTGGTGGGATATCCGTGATAGGCGTCATTCTCCAAGCTGCTGCTTCGGGTCACCTCGCGGCCATGTACGTAGGAAGGTAGGAAGCCCCCTCCCATCCGTTCAGTAACAGTGAATCACCAAGACAGTACACTGAAGGATATGAACAGATTCGTGTCCGGATTTGGTATTGGATTCGCTTCGATGGTCAATCCTCTTTACGTTGCCGAGGATGCACCGCGCGCTATTCGAGGGGGGTTGACTGGCATCTACCAGGTCTTCATTGTGTTTGGTATTTTCCTGGCTTACTGGATCAAGTGAATACCATTTGTATCTGATGAGGAAAACAATTGACTGTGTCTAGTTACGGTTGCATTCAGCATGTTACCAGTACTGCTAGGTACATGGTTCCTCTTGTCATCCAAGCGGTTCCGCCGGTCTTGCTTATGATTTCGATGTCCTTGTGCAACGAGTCACCGCGCCATTTGGCCAAGCAGGATAAATGGAAAGAGGCCATGAGCGTGCTATCCAGAATCCGTGCTCTGCCTCCAGATCACCCGTACTTGGCAGCAGAATTCGCCGACATAAAGTCTTCAATCGAGGATGAAAACGCGATCCTCGATGGTATGAGCTTCATGAGTCTGCAAAAAGAAATGTGGCTGGTACCTGCAAACAGGAAGCGCGCCATCATTTCTATTCTTCTCATGTTTTTCCAACAGATGACAGGTTTGTCACACACACATGCATCACTTCTAGAATGTTAAGCTAACGCGTATCGATTGAAGGCACACATGCCATAAATCACTGTCAGTCTATGCCAATCTTTGTGTTTTACTTCATTATCTTTGCTGATACCCAAAGCAGATGCTCCTCAAATGTTTGCTACTCTGGGAGTTGAGGGTACCGAGAATGAACTCTTCGCAACCGGAATCTACGGCCTTGTGAAGCTGATTGCGGTACTGGTTTTCCTCATATTCGTCGCCGACTCACTTGGACGTCGCAAGTCTCTCCTTTGGACAGGCATTGGCCAAGCACTCACCATGCTATACGTCGGAGTTTTCGTCGCTGTGGCAAAGCCACAGGATCAAGAGGGTGGCCAGGTCACACCTGCTGGATATGTCGCTCTTATCTGCGTTTTCCTGTTCGCATGCATGTTTCAGTTTGGTTGGGGGCCTTGCTGCTGGATTTATGTCTCCGAGATTGCGACCACTCGCCTCCGTGCTACAAACGTCTCCTTTGCCGCGGCGACACAATGGCTCTTCAACTTTGTCGTCTCGCGCGCGGTTCCTCCGATGCTGGAAACCATGGGCACTGGTGGGTTTGGCACGTACATTTTCTTCTGCGGCTGGTGTCTCGTCATGACGGCTTTCGTATGGTTCTTCATCCCCGAAACCAAAGGCCTTTCTTTGGAAGCTATGAACCACCTTTTTGGCTTCCAAGAGGACACTCAAAACAAGCGCATCGACACGGAAAATGCTTCAGTCCAGAATGAGCTTCAGGATGGTAGTGAGTCCCAGGCTCAGCACAGCGGCAATTCTGTACACAGGGTCTGAGCAATGTGCTCATAAAACCAATGTCATATCCAGTTGAGTCAAGAGGTCTAAGCAGACATCATATTCCTATGTTTAGTGTGCGGTCGTATCTGGCACGTCATCCGTTGTGTAACGACTTATTTGAATGAGAAAGATACCAGTAGAAGACTCTGGACCTTTGCGGCGAATGCTCATACTTACTTCAAGTGCATTTGGTGAATCCCTGAGCCCTCTACAGAGGCGCGACCGTTGGCCGGGCAAACAGGCCAGACCGTTCTGGGCTTCTCAAATGCCCTTCCAAGATGCAGCGCTCGCCATCAATCGGATCTTCAAAGATGATAAGTCGTGGGTTGGGGTCAATGAGATTGGCTTGCTATGAGGGCTTCGTGCGACGTGCTCCAGGCGACACATCTAATCCGTCCGCTGACGTCAGGTTTTAGGGAAACGTGGCGCTGCTCTGCGGAATGATGTCATTGTACAAAGATATCTTCGCAAGCCCGAGTCGCCCAAAGAGACCGGCCAATCAATAGATACATACTTCAGGGCATCGCTGGGCTGAGACCTGGTGAATTGCCATGCATATGATGGTAGTAGACGACAGCACTCGAAATTGGCGTTCAGTATTTTGCAGGAGCGTTCGGCTCCAGTGACACAAACCCGGGGATGTTGCATACTACGGTGATGGTGGCGCTCTCAGCCGCAAGGTAGCCAAAAAGACTTCACACCCCTTCAATCCCAACGAAGGTTGTTCGTCGAGGCTAAGAAGCTGGTGAAGTATGATCTGAGCACCCTTCCTTTCTTCCCATTCAATCCTTCACGCTGG
This sequence comes from Colletotrichum sp. SAR11_59, assembly GCA_025328345.1. Taxonomy (NCBI): domain Eukaryota; kingdom Fungi; phylum Ascomycota; class Sordariomycetes; order Glomerellales; family Glomerellaceae; genus Colletotrichum; species Colletotrichum sp. SAR11_59. The sequence goes on along the minus strand of JAKMXC010000011.1, from coordinate 43,941 downwards.
AAGCAGGTGTTTTTCTGGTCAAAATAATGCGCTACATTGCCTCGTGGGAAAATCTTAAGTTCGAGAAGCTTTTTTGGCCGCTCAGACCGTCGTCAACAGTAACATGGGGGAGCTCTCTTGGCGAGAGTTAGTTGTCACACAGACCGTTTTGGATGTTCCACAGTACAAGTCATTTCCTATTTGAGAACAACGAGTGAAATTAGCATCCCTTGGTGGCGTCTGAACATATTTGGGATTCTGTGCACTAATGTTACCGATCTGAGCCGGCTTTCTGGTTCTCTCTGGAATTTCGTCGGAAGTATTGTCATCTTTGACGAGAATCACAAACATCCCTAAAATGCCTCAGCCGGCTTAAATGATTCCCAGCATTCTGTCACATATATGGGGCAAGGAAGCATCCGTGCCATTCCATACCCTACCCAAGCCTACATAATTCCACTCTCATATTTCCGTTCTCCAACGGAGACATCCACGAAGTCGCTTCCATAAATGGAAAGAGGAAATTTGCTTTGAAGTGTGGATGGGCTAGTGCGGGGTTCTAAGTCAACTGAACTCAGCTGCTTGCCGCGGCTGACGGGGCATGGACACTTTCCTGCGCCTAGCTGGTTGTTTCCCTGGAAAGAGTTTGAAAGTGAGGCTTCAGCTTCGAAAGCTAAAAGACCTGAACCACCCTTTTAGAGGACGAACTGCAGACCTCTACGCCTGACTTGATTCTGTTTCCATGCTTACTGATATTGAATCTCTTCATACCTCATCTCGACTGTCATTACGTGTACTATTTCCCTGAGTCAAACAAAATGGTCAGACTATTGAGCATTCTCATGCTTGGACTCGCAGTCTTTGCCGCGGCTTCACCGACCGCTTCAGATGCTGCCCCTGAAGACCACTTCCGATCTGGCTCACGCTGTGCTCCTGTGAAGGGAAATTGCTCGCCAGCCTGCGGCAAATACAACTTCGTGTTCGCGGGTTTGCCATGGAACCACCCTGCTATAGCAGCTAGCGGGTTTACCCCACAACAGGTTGAGGCTGGTATCCGGCAAGACATGACAGCGATTGTGAAGGCTGGCTATAACATCAAGGGTGTGATATTAAGTGAGCATCAATTAGAATTTCGCTAATTTTACTTGCTTAGCTATTCTCTTCGGGCCTGAAGACAGCCTAGACTTCCTCTCATCGGAGTTGAAGGGTGTTGACTGGACAGCAGTCGGCGTTGGATTCGGCATTCGAGGAAGCCCATCTCCAAACATCACGCGCCGATTCATGGGTAAGGACTTCCGAAGCCACCTGTCATGAAGATATTCTGACGGAATGGTGATGCAGACATCATCCAACTTTACCGCGAGGAGACCCCTCGTGAACGAATTCTTTTCAACTACTCTCCCGTCACATCTCTATGGGCGATTCAGCAGTACTTCCCACTCCCTATGAATTGCACCGATAATATGGGAAAGGACTTGGTGAGTGCTATTTTTAAGTAATACCGCTTTCCGCTTTCATACAGCAGCTAACGAAGTAAGTTCAGGGCATCGCGATCAAGTGCAGTGCTTGCTCTCCTCCTGTCTAGGCCGATGTTATCGAAACCCAACACCACATTGTCATAGCCAGCTCACACATATAATATGAGAATATTCAGATTAATTTCTTGTTTCGTGGTGAGAAAAATGGAATCAATGTCATGAGATACATGGGTTGGTACCTATGGTTCCGCTTTCTTGACCAAGAGCCTTCAGCACACGCGCCTACGATCTACGTCATCGAACCTGAGATTATTACCTGGACAAATATGAGTGGACAAGCGTTTACAATGAATCATTGATAAGCTTCAAGATTTTGTTCTCTTTGCGACTTATTTGACGGATCCTCGCCATCTTTGCCGCGGATCGCGCGGCTTCTTGAATCTTAGCTGTGCATGTCTGGGCCAGTCGCACAACACCTCCTCTTGTATCTACAGCGCGGCCTTGCTGGTGAAATATTTAACTTAAATTCATCAGCATAGGAAGAGATTATTCTGCTCTTTGGACAGAGAGAAGGTCTGCGGGTAACGCTTTAGTCGCATGCAATCTCATCGGCGTCGCAGTCGCGGCGCTCTTAGGGCTGCTGAAGCTACATTTGATGTTCGCAAACAAAGCAAATGCGACTGTTCCGGTGAAAAGACCATTCTTTGGAGGTCAGACCTCACCTGATACCAAGGGAAAAACGAACCGTTCTAAAAAGTTAGATTTGTCGGGTTGATTTATCGTGCCGGCTATCGAGAGTGGCCCCGCCATGTCAAACTTTCGATGGAGTTAAGGTTGCCGTGTCGGCTTCGGAGACTTCGTTCTGCCGGCAACTGGAATTATTGTCTGGCATTTTAAATGTCCGTGAACATTACTCTCAATGGCTCATAAGTAGCTCTTAGCGGCAGGCCTGCTCACTCTTTACTGCGAAGCGATCTCCACCACAGGTCCCAATACCTCGCCATGACCGCCGTAGTGGGCAATTCGACTGAGTACCTCTTGGGTCAGTCGCTATCCTCTCATGATGATGACAGTCATGATATCTACACCAATTTCTTGTATCTCGACACATCATCACCTGGTTTCAATGACCCTATAACGTTTCCAAAAGACCCTAAGGAACGGTGGGTTTCTTTGCCCGATCACGTTTCAGTACTTGGTTGTGTTATGAGCGAATTTCATAATACTAATATGGCGCCAGAGAGAATCTGCTTGAACTTCCAGGGAACAGAAAGGCTCTCATTGCCCAGCCAGCTGTTGTGACCGACGTCGGTGACAATATACGGCATTATAAACTCGATTGTCATGGTTTCCAGTACGTCACTCATACGACCAAGTGCAGCAAAGAGATATTTCTCGACGAAGCAGAGATTAAGGCTAGTTACTATCCAGAGGTTGAGCAACTGATTAAAGACGTATAAGTCGGTTGTTACTCATCTACGACCATGACACAATTGGTAAATGTGAAACGGTAGCTAATATACGCAGTACCGGGGCCTCATATGTTCACTTTTTCGATTATGCCGCCAGGGGTCCATTAAATCGTGACGACGGTGACCCAAACATCAATAGGCCAGTCAAGTCAGTCCACTGCGATCAATCCTACGAAGGCGCAAAGCGGGTCGTCATGTCACGGTTACCAGACAAAGCGTTTGCCGAAGAGGTTGTGGGAAATCGAAGGTTCCAAATCATGAACGTTCGTTTCATCCGTCGTCGTGACCGTTCGAGAATGTTGACGAAATTACGCTCAGATCTGGCGCCCTTTGGAACCAATCTATAAAAACCCATTCGCAGTAACCGACGCTCGATCAATACCAGATTCCGACTTGGTTGCCCTCCCTATAATCGCCGGAAATTACAATGAAGAAAGCTGGGCTGCAGAGCCCAATCCTGCTCATCGATGGTACTTCAAGTTCGCTCAGAAACCAGATGAGGTCTTGATGTTCAAATGCTTTGACTCTGGTAAGAATAAGGACGTCGCCCGTAGAGTACTTCATCCTGCGTTTACGGACGGGGCTCAAGAGCATATGCCCCCACGAGAAAGCTTTGAGGTCAGAGCTGTTGTGGTCTACGGTGAATAGCTCATCAAGTCAGATCGATGGTCCCGATATCTCTCATGCAGCCGCTTCGTTTGAACGACAAGATGTCTGATTAAATCAGTAGGCGCTGTGTAATTGTACCAAACTGTTTAGGTCAAAATTGGGAGCAGGGACAGAGCAGGCGTTGATAAGGTTCTGGTTAGACTGTAAACACGGCCAGCTGCGTATGTCTCAATTGTTTCATGAACTCTGCAGGCGATGCCCTCACGTGTTTGCTAAATTTTTGCATATTGCTAGGAAGGAGAATTTGCTTGACCTCAAAAAAGCCGTTCTACAAATTTCTTCATGCTCCCTTTCAGGAGTAAACGCAGACTTAGGAGAGATGCATTCATTGACACAGCATCGTTTCTCGGGGTCAATTCTTTTCGACGACGGCAGTGTTGGTGATTATCTGAGCGACTCGGATGACAACAGACTCGTGATAACTCAATACGGAGCTGAAGTGGAGAGTTTATTTATGGCCACCAACTGTGCCGCACAGTTACCTTGAAGTCCGCTTTGAGAATGTAGCGCGAGATTGCTATGTCCCTGCTTGGACGTAGTGGAGTTTATCTGGAGCCCTCCGCAAAGGGGCTGAGCGCCGGGGTCCGATTCAGGGGCCAAATCTTGGTTCGATCTTCAAATCGTGGTTCGTCACGTCATCTCTCAAAGTTACTTGGACTAATCCACGTGCTCAAATTTCCATGAAAAGCAGCAAAATAGATGATCAGTGGTCTTTTGCGCAGTCTGTCTACTGGCTGGTATTGTGAGACGCCTTGGCTAAGTCTTGCGTATTAATGTTTTATATGCAGGGTTGCTGACATCCGTCAGTTGCTTGGCTCCACCTGTCAATGATTTTAATCCACGTTGCTGAGCTGCAGATTGCAGAGGGTTGATAGATATGGATACCAACAACAGAATCTTCCAGTGCCCTTTGTCCTACTTCAGATTACTCGACCGAATGTTTCACTTCTGAACCTTCTATCATACTTCGCAGTCGCTTTATTCACGGCTCATGCACTCTTCTTGCGCGGCCTCTTCCAAACACTTCGAAGAGCTCTTGCTGAAGTTGGCATCCATCTGTGTATCTGGAGTCTGTAAAGAAGCCAGGAAACATGCCAGAATCAAGTGACGCCCCATACGCTTCATATTTAGTAAGCACATTCGAATAGGTTACGCCCAGTTGTTTCGAGATCAACATGCTGACGGAATGGTAGAACTCAGAGCAACCAATGACCTGCAAGGCTCGAGAAGCAAAGGCGGACAGCCTCGATGATAAGAGTCCACATGGTGGAGATGAATGGAGACAAGACGAATCATACCAAACATCAAGCCATGTCTCGTTCTCCGGCGAAACTTTCCGAACTTCCTCCATGTCGACATCTTACTCGAAGACGAAGTCGGCCATGTCACTGCGGAACATTCTTTGCGATGAAAGCTTCCTAGAGTCTGCTGAAAAAGACGCCCATATTCCCCAGTCTTCGGCCCAAAAAACACCCAAATTGGAAGACTGCACTCAACCACAAAATCGCCTACATTCGCCCTTACACAATTATTCGCCATCTCCACCGCATTGTCGTAGGCATGCCGACCCCACGGGCTCAATGAACCAGGATCCCGCAGCAAATAGCTTGCCACAGGCAATACTGAACATTTCACCGACATATGACGCGAAACATTTTAATAAAGTTGTGGTTGGTACGCAGGGTGGTAATAATCTTGCCAGTGAGCGGAAGGCTCGTCGCTGTCTAGGGAAATCGGACACACAACGCCAAAAGAAACGCGATAGTAAGGCTCAACAAGCAGCTTTGGACTGCTATGTGTCAACACTGACATTGATTTACGATGGAGCAATCGCGGATTTGAACTGCGGGTCAGACGATTCTTTTGACCGTCAAGTCTCAAGCTTCTCAGAAGAAATCTGAAAGACATCCATGCTTCTATATGACACCGTTCTATCTACAACACTACCAGTGCCTAGTCGTAGAGTTTATTCAACAGACTTGTGCTTCAATTGCTGTTTGTTCCCGTGTGGAGATTCTAATGCGGATTGCCGTTGTCAATAATTCGCAGTCCTCGGCTTCCCCCTTCGTCTCCTGTTACCCCGAGACTTCCTTTATGTGGAATAGCCTGCCTTTGAGAAACACGAAAATGCAGATGTGTGGATGGAATGCTGTAATTCTTATTGGAGATTGGTTGCATTCAAAGCCTTAAATTTGACCTATAACCACGTCGTAAGTAACTGCCGAGCGTTGTGGTCGTCTTCCGGTGGCGGTCTAGACACATCCGTCCTGCTTCGGCGGAAAGTGGATGGAGATGACGGAATATGGAGCTGTCATCGGCGCTTCCTCCGCCCACCAGCAACCCCACTTACCGGGTGTGGTAGGCCATGAGATGGGACAGCATGTGGCAACTAGCTATGGTTAGGTTATTCTTACATAGTCTTAATCGATCTCCAATCTTGGTTAGGTACCCTTAAGATACCCAGATTTGGACTGCTGCCCCATAATCTCCTCACCAAGACTTGTTTGCCAGCATAGTGCATCCTGCCCCCGAAAACTCTGGTACTACGTTAAAATACTCCCCAACGAACTGAGATCTCTTATACAGCTATATCACATGTCGCCACAACGCGCCTATCTTCGTTGACAATTAATTACAAGACTTGATGTTCTCTCAGTCTCATTTGGGAATCTTTACCTCACAGACTCACGTCAATTCACATGGAATTTCCCTCGGTTACTTGGATGGGTGGCTAGTCACATTTCCGGGATGCTGGAGCTACCCCATCCGGGGCCCCGCGTTCTGGGGTTCTGGGGGGTACCATTGGCACCTCTATTAGGCAACACGGTGCTCGGTTGCCGGCTTGAACCACACCTCGTGAAATATGGCGGCTTCGTGATAAGCACAGTGATATGACAGCCCTTATGACTACAAGCTCGGGTCTTATTGTGCCGGACCGAAAGTGGTGGAGGAAGCGGTTCCAGTGTTCCTCTGCGGTGGGAATGTGAATAGCGGGTGAAGGGGTCACCTTTGCATTGGCTAATATTCTCTGCGTAGAATTCATTACTGTAAAGATGGCCAGTCTTCGATGGATCCTAAGAATCATTCAGGTTGCAGAGACAGCATCGTGATAACGACCGTCTGATACCATTTGTCAAGAATCAAGCTCTCACTTTGGCATTACGCCCATTTGGTGTTCTCAGTTCTTTCAGTTGATATGAGAGTCAACAGTTTCGTATTGGCCGTCACAGCCTTTTCAGCTGTAGCTGAAGCCATCCCGTCTACTTCGTATGTTGATTGGAAGACTTTCAAGGCTACGGGAGTGAATCTTGGGGGCTGGCTGGTTCAGGAGGCTGTCCTCGATGCTGGGTTCTGGGATACGTACGGCGGCAACACCACCGACGAGTGGGGCTTATGCGTTCGGCTCGGCTCGCAGTGCGGTCCGGTATTGGAGAGGAGATATGCAACATTCTTTCGACCATCCGACATTGACAAATTGGCCAAGGCTGGCGTCGAAATCCTGCGCATCCCAACCAACTACGCTGCTTGGATTAAGGTTCCCGGATCTCAGTTGTACAGCGGAAACCAAGTCGAATGTTTGAGGACGATTGCGACATACGCCATTACCAAGCACAACATGCACATTGTTATCGATATTCATTCCCTTCCTGGTGGAATCAACGGTCTCGGCATCGGGGAGAAAGACGGGAGCTACGGCTGGTTCAACAATCAAACTGCTCTGGACTACTCTTACAAGACTGTCGATGCCGTGGTACGATTTGTTCAAGACTCGGGATCTCCCCAATCCTACACCCTTGCACCTATCAATGAGCCAGTCGACAACCGCGATTTCTCCAAGTTCGGTACGCCTGAAGCTCTCAGTGAGAACGGCGCTGCATGGGTGGCGAAATACATCAACGGAGTTCTTGCTCGGGTTCGAGCCGTAAACCCTCATATTCCCGTTATGTTTCAAGGCAGCTTTCGGCCGGAGTCTTTCTGGTCACCGTACTTCGACGCTGGCGAGAATCTTGTTTTTGACGAACATCATTACTACTTCGCTGGTAGACCGACCACCTCGGAGAATTTACCAAGCTTCATCTGTGAAGATGCCAAAAGCTCTATTGGAGATGGCAAGTTTCCCGTCTTCATCGGCGAATGGTAAATTCAAGCGGTAAACAACAACACCTTCGCTAGTAGGGCTAGGAATCTGAACAACGGATTGTACGTCTGGTCCAAGTACACCCAGGGTAGCACCTACTGGACAGCAAAGTTTTCAGGGGACGCTCCTGTCGATGGGCAAGGAACCTAGAGCGACTACTGGAATTACGAAGGATTTATTGACTCAGGGATCATCAAGCCAAATTCTGCGGATGGGTTTTGTCCTTAGATTCTGTTCCTGACATCACGCCTCCTTTTGGTCTGATTGATACTTCTCCCATAGAAATATAAGTCAGATGATATCGATGAATCTTCAATTGATATACAAACTGCAATGAGACGGACAGGAAAGTAAGAATAAATGCTTTCAGTAAGGAGTCGAATCCAAGTCCTCTTTGACTACTATTCCACCGTTCACCACCGCAGCACCAGCCGACAAAGTTTTTCTTAGCTTTCTCTCCGAGCCAATTGGCAATCAATTCACTGAGTAAATTGATAAGAATTGGCGTCACATGTTGTCCGGCGAGTATTCATGCCGCTTGAAGCCTTGTGGTACCTGTGGCGTACCAGCTGATCGCCCTGCAGCAGCCTTTGTCTTAGTCTGATTGGGTTGCGGGCCTCCTAAGATCTACGAACAGGGTCCAAGACTTTCTGACCGCAAGAGTGATGGTCCAATTGCAATTTGCCTTCACATGTCCGAATGCAGCGCAGTCTAGCCGAGTTGGCCAACAGTAAATCTTCCACAACGCCATTGTTGAGTGAATGCGTTGCATTAAAAAACCCGTCTCCTCACCCAACCCACAACTATCGACTCTACCCCTCTTTTCAATAACTTACGTCAGTGGACGCAATTCATCTTCCCAGTCAAAGCAAGAGGTGCCCTTTCAACGATCAACGAGATGGCCGAAACTACGGAGAAGCACATTGGGTCACCCGCGGAATCCAAGCCAGCTGAGTCGTCAACTACTCGAGCATTCCTTGGCTCTATGGATGCACCATCTATGCCAGTAGGTGAGGTGCAAGACGCACCTCTCGAGGCTGATGAGGCTGAAATGGTATGATGTCTTTTATTTCATCATGTATGGTCAACTGACACCGGGAAGGGCAATGATGCACCATCAATCGACGACCGCATGTATGTGAATGGGATCCGGATGCCATAGTCGTATGTTCCATGTTAACAGAGGTCGAAATGTAGCTCAAGCTACACCTCTTCCTTGACATCAAGTGTAATCGACTATCCAATGGAATATGGACGGCGATATCATGCGTTCAGGTCAGGATGTAAGTTGTTTTGTTCCCTGTCCCCGCCCTTGCATTGGCATCTCGGAACAAATCATTCTTTCGACTTACATTGATTGCTGACTTCAGGTGACCTAGCTTACGTTCTCACAAACGATGAGACAGAGTCAGACCGGCTCGACATGGCACATGCGCTCATTACAAGAGTGATTGGCAATAAGCTCTACCTGGCGCCTGTAGAGACGCCCAAGGTTCATCGAATCCTTGATATCGGTACTGGAACAGGAATCTGTACGAATCCAAGCCTCCCTGGTGGGATTGGTCTCTTTACTAAGCAAAAGCAGGGGCTATCGAAGCAAGTGACTTTTTTCCGAATGCAGAGGTAAACAAACCCGATTCAAATAAGACCCTAAGTATGAATTCTTAACCTTGTACAACTGGTAGATCATTGGCAACGATCTGAGTGCGATCCAACCACTGTGGTAAGTAGCTTTACTCATGATATTGACGCAGTCTGATATAGGAGCTGAGACAAAAGGGTCCCGCCAATTGTCAAGTTCGAGATAGATGATGTTGAGAGCCCATGGGTCGGCCCAAAGTACGACTACATCATGTGCAGGTACATGGCGGCCTCAATTGGTGACTGGCCAAGTTTAGTCAAAACCATTTATGAGTATGTTTATCGTACGAAGATTCTTTTCAATTCTTCGAAAGAGATTTAATAGAATGCCAGCAACCTCAACCCCGGGGGCTGGGCCGAGTTCCAGGACATGAGCGTCGAATACTATTCCGACGACGGTTCATACAAGCCTGAACACTTCACATACAAGTGGAACCAAACCTTCGTTCAGACGCTGAAGGCTATTGGACGAGACCCGGCCCCAGGTCCTCAGCTCGAAGGTTGGGTGAGGGGACACGGAGGATTCAACAACGTGACCCATCAGAAATTCAAGGTCCCTATCGGTCCTTGGGCAAAGAAGCGGCATTACAAGGACATAGGGCTTCTTAACTTGGCGCAAGTTTTGGAAGGTCTAGAAGGATTCTCCCTGAAACTATTCTGTGGAGTCCTGGGGAAGTCAGATGAGGAGGTACAGTCGCTCCTTGCAGGTGTTCGCAACGAGTTGAAAACAAACGCTTTTCATGCCTTATTCGATATGTTAGTATGATGCGCCATTTTTTAAAGCTCGCAATAATTGCTAACAGTTCTTTTCAGTCATGTTGTCTTTGGGCAAAAGCCTTTCACCAACAATGAAACGAAAAGGTCACACCTGGTCTGATCAGGCTCTGGGGTCTCTACTTTAGATTGGCAAATATTCCAAACGAGAGCACTGTTTGTTTACGAGTATCTAATATCTCTACTATGCCATGACATATCCTGGTGACCCTCCGTTGACTATGTGTAGAAAAAATTGTTCAAGAGTTCGACCTTTCTCAAATTCCGGGAAGAGATTCCAAAAGTCCAAGTATCCCAAGTAATCAGCGTACTCCGGTGTATTGTCCCCTCTGACGCACCAAGAAAGGCGGTACTGTCCCATGTTGTATTGGGCAATGTCCATGATATTGCTTGGATGCGTTACCCCCTCAGAACTTTCCTTGAGCCTCCCGCCAGAGGTCTCAATGATTTGGTGCAGCTCGGCCTCAGAGACCTGTCAATGTTACTGTCAGAAAATGCAGAGTCAATTACCGTGTTGAACCTACGTAGTCTTTTGGAGGGTCTTCGCCGCTGATTTTAGCCATCGTGCCCCATATACCGTTCATGCTCAGAACCTCGGTATATGCCAGAACACGTCTGTTGAGAGTTCGATCATCTGCGATGATTTGTGCGACATACTTTCCAACGTCTGCCATGTCTGTCAATGCAAAACCTTGATTCCCATCTTCTACAATGCGATGGTCAATGTACTTCATGTGCGCATGATCTGATCTGCCAGAAGGTATCTTGGGAACAAAGACCTGGAACCAGCAACCGACATCAATAATGGTGTATGGCAACCCGGCTCTCTGGATAGCACCAAGAATCTCCAACTTCTAATTTCGTTTAGTCATAAATTCTCTTTTCCTTTGGGAGGGGTGGCAGGGAGGGTCCAGCCTTCTCACCTGGTCTTTGATGTCAATCACACCCCTGGGTGCTGGCCCAACCCACTCTGAGGGTACAAAACGCTTCACGCCAGCCGCTTTAGCTGCATCGATCCAACTCAATTGTTGATGGAGATGTTCCCAGGTTATACAGGAAATCAAAACATCAATGCCTCTCAGTTGGGCGGCAAGTGTCTCTCTCGGGCCGTCTAGGTCATAACCCGAAACCCCGACGCCCTTGTCCTTCAGCTTCTGATTTGCCGCGCTACCAACCGATGATTTTCGAGTGAAGGAGGTAACAGCCTGTGTGCTGAATGTCAAGAGAGGAATTAAGATGGGTGGTATGGATCAAGCTTACGAAATTGAGATCGGAGCTAAGCAAACCATCGACCACAGACTGGCCCGTCTTGCCAGTTGCCCCAATGACTCCAACGGCAATACTTTCGCCAACCATTTTGATCTTGAAGTGTTAAGAGACCATGAAGTTCTCGTGGATGATGGTCAATCTTCCAAGGACTCGTGAAATATCCCAGGGTTCAAATATTAGTTTCACGGTGTGTATGATGTCCACTCACATCGTGATATCGAATGAATCATAATGACTCATTCTGTATACAGCTATAGGGGCAAGGTACAAGCCGCTGCAATTGCCATTGTCTGAGCCGTGCGTCGCTTTCAATAGGTCAATATTCATCTCGTCCAGAAGTTGAGTAGTTTCGACTCTTTAAAACTTTAGTCATTAAGTCACAGAGACAATGCAGCATTACCATGCTCTGATGAATGTTTAAGCTGAAGCAATCCATCATTCGGGCCTCAACAGTATGGATTTTGAGATAGATTGCGACCAGTCAACGTGCATACGGTGAATCAGCATTCATTCCGTGTTGGAGTCTGCGCCAAATCCTTCCGCTTCACCTTGCAGAAGCCAGGGCTATGCCCCCATAGCGATTTGCGATAAAATTACACACCACTTCCAAGCCCTCTCTAAGTCGATCGGATGGCATGCCAAGACCAATGCGAACCCAACCTGCGAATTCCTCCCCAAAGCAAGTTCCTGGGACCAGAAGGACTCCCTCTTTCTCGTGAAGCATTTTACACAAAGTTACATCATCCACCAGCTTTCCTTCTCGTGTGAATTTGATGAACCCCATGGCTGCTCCTGCAGGTGCAACCCAACTGCAAATATATGGATATTTGTCAATAAACGCTTGCACGATGAACGTGTTCCTCTCTGCCTGCAAAATATTCCGCTGTATGATGGCGGCGGAACGTCTTGAATGCAGTGCGAAATCGGCAACGCGTTCATCTAACTGGCTTGTTGTAATGAGGCAATAAGCCTGAGCATTGTCGCAAAGTTCAATGATGTTTCGGCTGTGGGACGCCAACCAACCGATGCGGATTCCCGCAAGGGAATAGCTCTTTGATAGGGCGCATGTGGCTATGGTATTTTCATAGCCTAAGGAGATAATGGAAGGCGGAGTATCATATCCGTCGCCATCTGAGGGGTAGAAAATCGGCCGGTAGATCTCGTCGGAAAACACGATGATAGAATGTTCAGAAGCGATCTCGATGATCTTGCGCAGTTCTGCGTCGGAGAGGACAGTTCCCAGGGGATTGAGAGGATTGCTACATTTAGTTCCCATGATTAGTTCAAGTCTTAGCATTTTGCTAATGAGCCAAACTCACTTGATAACGATCATTTTGGTGTTCGCCTTAATAAGTCCTTCTAGCTCCTTGGGGTCGAAGCTCCACTTGTCATTGGCCTTGGCCTTCCAATAGCTCACCTCTGCACCTAACGAGCCCGGGACAGCTTGAAGCTGGGGATAACCAGGAGAAGTGACGATGACATGATCCCCGGGGCCAATCAAAGCATAGAAAACAATGAAATTGGCAAGAGATCCGCTGGCGGTCGTCAATACATTTTCAAATGGCAAGTCATCTGAATAGAGTTTCGCGATCTTCTTTCGCAGGCAGGGCAGGCCGGCAAAATCTGAAGGGTAGTCGAGAGGCTGAGATAGAAGAGAAGGGAGGAAGTCGTCGTGGTTCTCTCCACTAGCAATTGATTCAAGCTCTGAGATGGATACTGGGTGCGCTGAGGTATGAGCTAGGTTGTGACGGGCAGACTTTGATCGCTCGGCAAGCCACTAATACGAACTGTGAGTGTCGTTGCGTGCTTCTGGAATGCATCATCAGACTTACATGATCCACAGCGAAAAACTCGAGTTTAACCATGATGTCAGTTGATGCCGGTAATAGAAGCAGGGCCAGGTGTAAATATAATTTTGAACTCATGTTGAAAGATCGTCGATAAACATTGGAGGTCGTTCAAATATAACCGGCCGGCCGGACATGGCCTAGCCAGGAAATCTTCACCTGGTGGACTACCAGAGATGGATACCAACCCCATTAGTGGATGCAAGTCAGTACCACAGGGCGCCCTTCCTACAGACCCGCAGGGCGCGCCATGTGGTTGATTGCCTGTGCCAAAACCGCCTGCAATTCATACAATAATTCGCCGGTAAATGGGCCAGTGTACCAACTGTGCTTAGCAGAGCTTCGAAGATCCAGAGCAGTAGACATCTTCTAATCATGAATACGAAGGGCGCAAAATCAAACGAAGTCAATTCACCCTTGCTATTTTAAGACTGGATCAACACTTTGATCGATCCACTGTGGGGATCAGATGCAGTCTTGAACGCCTCAATCCCACTTTCCAAAGTGAACGTATGTGTTACAAGCCGCTTCAAGTCCACCATTCCACTCGCCATCACTCTTATCGCTCTTGGCCACATATTGACATACCGCTGCTGGAATTGGATATCCACCTCATTCGCACTGCATCGCATGAAGGGGATCTCCATCTTTTCCTTCCCTACACCGATAATGAAGACTTTTCCCCCAAATTTGACGGTCTGTATCGCGTTACAGACTGAACTCTGCACACCTGTACATTCCAATGCGACGGCAATTTCAATCCCTTCTCCTAGTGACCTTTTGACGGCCTTTTCGAAGTCTTCGGGGGTCTCTTCTTTCTGTACTCTGTGAACGATGACCTCAGGCATGATCGTGTTGGCGAAGTCCAGCCTAGAAGAATCGATGTCTGTGATTACGATTGGATAAGCGCCTGCTGCTCGGCAGACATCGAGCGTAATCAAGCCGATGGGGCCAGCGCCGCATATAAGGACGGGGTCACCGATCTTGACCCCAGACCGAGTCACCCCAGTCAGTGCGACACTTAGAGGCTCAAGGAGAGCACCCTCGTCGAACGACAGACTTCCAATCTTGTGGCACCAGACTTCAGGGTGGTTGACATATCGTCGCAAGAGACCATGAGACGGCGGGCTTGATCGAAAGAGCAAATTCCTGCAGCCATTGTACCGTCCTGTTAGGCAAGGCTCGCATGAGTTGCAAATAATATGAGGCTCGATAGCAACTCGATCGCCTGGCTGCAGACGAGTGACCGTAGGGTGTACCGCGACAACCACGCCGGCTGATTCGTGACCAAGTATATGCGGACCTTTGACTTGCCACGGACCAATGCCACCATGCTTCCAGAAATGGACGTCAGATCTGGTAACTTAAAGGTTAACTCAATGAACTTTGATAAGACCTGATTGACAGATGTGACGATCTGCTCAATTCGACATGCAGGGTGTTCTCAATATTCTATGTCCGATCTTGTTGAACATGGATGTCAGATGCACATACCCACATATGCCAGTCGTTTTCACAGCAACTGTAACTTCCCCGACTTCTAGGTTTGCTCCGGATTTGACGTCCTCTAGACTGGGTTCGGCTTGGTCCAGCCAAAGATTGTGATCAGGGTCAACATGAATGCCGACATTAGGGAGCGTCGGAGCCGGTGCAAATGATTGATCGGATGACATTTCGGGTTGGATGTTTCAACAATGGACTAGAGCAACCAATGTAATGAGAAACGTTATGATGAATGGAAAGCAAATATGGGAAGGTGATCACAAGACTGTCCAATCCATAGAGCTCAACATACATGAACGGATATTTGAAGCACTAAAAGCCCCACCAATTGATGTCACGCGAACATTTCTTGCTTGCCGGTTGATAGATCGATCGGTGGAGGGGGTGCGATCACTGTGGTGCACCCCGCACTTGGAGGCCGCAAAATATGCCTAATCAGGCAATATTGGCGTCACTATGTGGGGACTCTCAACCGCCTCTCAACCGCCTCTCAACCTGTAAAGCATTTTGTCGACTTCCTGACACCTATTTTTGCAAGCAGGCCGGTGTAACAACATTCAACTAGGTACTTATTCCTCAATCTCACCACTAAGCGGCTCTACCACCTAGAGAATTTACTTGACATCGCCATCCAACCGAGAAACTTTGCCCATTATGCCCCTGTACAAACCACCCAATCCCGCTGCACCTGTGCTTTCGCAGTTCTCCCTGAAAGGCAAGGTTGCTGCAGTCACTGGCGGCGCCAGAGGCATCGGCCTGGAGATTGTCAAAGGTCTGGCTGAGGCCGGCGCCGATGTTGCTCTTATCTATGCAACCAACAAACAGGCCGAAGAGACGGCGAGCCAAATCGCTAAAGATACTGGTGTCAAAGTCGTGGCTTACCAGAGCGATGTGCGATCCCGTGCCTCAATAGCTGCAACTGTTGACCAGATCGTCGCTGACTTTGAACGATTGGATGTCATGGTCGCCAATTCTGGCGTCTGTGCCGATATCCCCAGTCTGGAATATACTGAGGAGACGTGGAACGACAATAACAGTGTCAATCTCGACGGTGTCATGTGGACTGCTCAAGCTGCTGGAAAGATTTTCAAGCAGCAGGGGCGCGGAAACCTGATTATCACGACGTCAGTCAGCGCAACTCTCGTCAACATCCCCCAGAGGCAGGCTGCGTATAATTCTTCCAAGGCGGCAGCTGTGCATCTGGCAAAGAGCTTGGCTGTCGAATGGGTGGATTTCGCCCGAGTCAACTGTGTGTCGCCTGGATTCATCGAGACTGACAGTGAGCTTTTATTCGCAAATACTGGTATTTCAGACTTTAACGTGTTATAGTGCTGTACATTCAACCGAAAGAGCGTTTCGACAAATGGATGGAAATGATTCCTGGCAAACGGATGGCCGATGCATCGGAACTCAAAGGCGTGAGTGGTTCAAACATCTCGCGCAGTATTTTGCCTATGTTGCTAACATGATGAAGATTTATGTGTTCTTGGCCGGTGATTCGTGCTGTTACATGACGGGGGCGGATATCATCGTTGATGGAGGATATACTTTGACATAAAGGCGAGGATCTACGCCAGCAGTTCAATCCAATCGAATATGGTGCCCGTGCTGGTTTTCTGGAACGAGTGAGGGCATAGGTCAAAGTGTCCGCATACTGTGATCCCTAAAGCTTACAAATTGGGTGAATTTGTCGTTGTCTGAAACTTTGCGGGGGAGGGGAGACGTGCCGTAGAGCCAGAATCACTTTGACATCCACCATAGAGAACCTAGAGATAGACAGACAAAGCATATAGTATACCTCAGTATTTGCCATTGCATCACGCACATACATGTTTGCAGGAATCGAAAAGTCGCTATGCTATCTAAACATAGATCATTCACATCGATGTCTAAGTATGACTTCGTTTCAGCGTGTCAATGTAGTAGGCTCAGGTCTCACATTGTACGAAGCGTACTGGTCTCTTCTTTCAAAAACCGCATGCAGACTACGAGTTTGACTTGCTTGAGGGCGGCGTGCGATCCATTGACAAGAATACACTTTACTTGCTGAAAATCACTCCGTAGAAAATGATCCACCCAACGTATACCTCATTCATTGCCATAATCTTAAGATAAGCTTCGACTCGTACGGTAAAATACTTCGCTTCTCCATTCACCGCTCACTCTACATGACGTGCTTCAGTCCGTGATGTCTTCTTGTCTGCGGCTTCAGTGACGCCGTCTTCGTGGGCGACACGCTCCACTTGAGCTTCCTCGTGGTCGACATATTTCTGAGGTCTTTTGGTTCCAATAGCATCCTTATCCCCGATGACAATGAGCGGAGGGTTGTTGCGGTAATACTCGTCAAGATCTTCGAGCGTCCGGTTTGCTAGGAAAACCACGTTAGATGACGCTATTATCGTTACTTCAGTGATCAAAACATACCTGTTTCCGGGTAGAATAGATAGATGACGGGTAGGAAGGCGGCATTCAAGACAGTGAAGACGATCCAGAACTTCCAACCCAGGTTTTGAATACCAATGGGTGTGATCTGAACGATCACATAGTTCGTAATCCTGAAGTTATCATCAGCTTATCTGTATTTCTTCCCAGCCATAGGAAGTATCTTACCAATTTAAAGCAGTTGCTACAGCAGCACCTTTTGTACGCATAGCGATGGAGTTGATCTCGGTGGGATAAAGCCAAGGAATCCCAAGCATGCCCATACCAAAAGCAATGTAGTACAAAAAGAAGAATACAATAGATCCTTCTGCTGCTTTCCGGTTGCCTCCCGCCTCGCCGAATCTAAGTAGAATGGTGATAACTAGGAAAGACAAACCCTGTCCTGCAGTTGAGATGAGCATCAATCCTCTGCGACCCCATTTCTCTACAAGCGTAATCGAGACGCATGAGAAGATGAGGTAGGTCACGGAGTTGACAGCGGTGAGCAGTCGAGCTAGCTCGGTCGGCAGTCCTACAGCGGTGATCAAAACGGTAGGGAGGTAATAAGACATGATGTTGATTCCTTGACACTATCAGTAGCTGTGAAGGAACTGTAAAGTATCACTTACCCTCGAACTGCTGAATGAACTGGGTCCCAGCTCCCAAGATGAGTCGTCGGAGTGGTTTAGTCGCCCCGGGTTGTGGCCGCAACAGATCTCGCCATCTAATTTGATGCTCTCGCTCGTAGTTTGTGCTGAAAAGAATCTCTTCCCTCTGCGAAACAACATGGACGTCGTCTTGAAGCTTTGCCTCGAGGCAGGCCAAGACTTCAGTTGCTTCTGCCTCTCGCCCATGTGACATCAACCATCTGGGAGATTCAGGAAGCCACGGCACCGTTGCGAATAGCGCAATGATGAAGACGAATTGGAAGGCAAGCGGAAAACGCCAGGCCACAGCACCGCCGGCAAAGGAGAGGCCGTAATTGATCCAGTTGCATAAGGAGAAGCCCGCGATGTTCATCATCATCTCGAACATGACCAACTTGCCTCGCCAATGTGCGGGTGCTGTCTCGGTCTGCCAGATCGGGGCGGTGGCTGTGTTGATACCGTTTCCAACTCTGCGGTTGACGAAGTAATTAGTAGGTGTGATGGACAAATAAGTGAAAGCGCAACTTCGTCCCTTAATACTTACCCCAGAATAATACGGCCAACGAACATCTGTGCCAGGCTATACAATGTGCATTTCAAGATAGCCCCGATGGTCATGATTGCCGTGCCAACGATGATGGATTTGGTTCTGCCGAGTCGCTCGCCGATTGTAAAGGCGACAATGGCCCCGAGAAAGCATCCAATATCGTAAATTGCAGTGACGGTCGAGAGAATTTGGGTCTTCTCCGGGCCAACTAAATCATGCACCTCGAGGAAGTTGTCGGTCACAATGACACCGCTGAAGGACCTGTTTCTTCATTGTCAGAATTGCTTTAGTTGGGATGTGCCTTGTTAGGGGGTCACGACTAACGCCTGATCATAGCCAAACAGAAGCATGTCTGTTGAACAGGCGAAGGTGATCCAATATGTGAGCCATTTTCCAGTGAGCCCAAAATACGGCTGCTTTCTTGTTGAGGTGACCATAGTTGTTGGCTTCGAGGGTCCAGATTTCAAGTTTGGGATGATTTCTGCTTAGCGGAAGGCTTCAGCATGACCAGCCATCATTGGCCTCAATAGGTTTCTGTTCAAATATATAAATATACTTTTACGGCACAAATCCGGGGTAAAGACTGAGCGGAATAAAGCGAAATGGCCCGACGTCTTCCCCGTGGGGTCGGCCTTACGTCAGTGATCAGATGCCGCGTAGACCATGCATCAATAATATGTTCAGGGGGAGAGGAGCCAACTTCGGAGAAACGCGCTAACGGTTTTAGGAAGATTACGCGTGGTTTTCCTACGCGAGGTTGGCTGCACTGATGAGTAGGTAGACGACGGGTTTCTTAGTTGCCCGGGTTTTTTTTAACTGACTTCAACCCTAAACTACCAAATCCAGAAATTTGTGCGACTGACAACGTCTTCGTCGAACGCTTTCGAGATCAACCAATGCCATTGCCAAGCAGCGGAGCCAGACACTCAGAACGAATGCGGGGAAGAAAGCGATCACGGAAAGGCTGGTAAGTGCATGCGTGATTCGCTGGACGGCGCATGGCATCTGCTGATTGACATGCAGCCCCAGCGCTGAATACCAATCAATTAAGCTAAGATGAGGCCTCTAGCTTAACTAATTAACTGATTTTTCGCCTAAATCTTACTTAATTTAACTATCTTAATTAAATCTTAATAAAATTACTTATTTAGGAAATTAATAAAGCCCTTATAATATATTAATAAGCTAAAAACTTATATTATATAGTATTTTAATATTATCTTACTTTCTATTAACCCTTCTTTTTAAAATAATACCTATTAATAGTAATACTACTACTTTAAACCTAGTTCTAGAAGTACTATATCTCTTTAAATAGTAATAACTTTATTAATAACTTCTATAACGTTAGTATTAGTTTAGTAAAGCTAAATACCCTCTTATAGTTAGTTACTATTACTAAAATAGTAAAGATATTAAAAGTAAGTTTACTAAATATTAAAAAGGTCTACTAATATAAAATCTACTACTCAATAGGATTATTAATAAACTAAATAACTAAAAAGGTAAAATACTAATCTAATTTATTAATCCTATTAATAGTAGTATTATAAAAGCTATTATCTAACTATTAACTGTAATTAAAGTCTTTAAGTTTTAGAGGTACTATAATTAATATAAATAGCCCTTATAGAAGCTCTTAATAAACTAGTTTATTAATATAAATAGCTATTTTAGTATACTATTACTCTTAATACTCTTAAAAACCTTCTTTAGTAGTTTAAAGCTACTTATAAATCTTTTATATATTTTAATACTTTTTAAGCTATTATAAACCTCTACTAAAGTATAATATTATAGTAGTAGTATAGAGGAGAAACTCTTTAAGCTTTTTATAGTAGTTATTAAGTATATACTAGTTATTAATAATTAATAAGTATATAAATATATAAGAATTAAAATTAGTAGTTTAAGAGAAGTATAGTAATATAGTAATATATTTAGACTATAAATAAATAAACATATTATTAATTAATAAGGTTTATAAGATTAATACTTAGCTAAATTAATATAATACCTTTATTAATTAAGATTACTATAATAAGAGACTTTAAAATACTTATATAACTATAAAATTAATCTCTTCTTAAGTAGAGATATTATAAAACTTATGCTAATCTTTAAGTTAATCTAAGAGATACTTAAAGCTTACTAAGATCTCTTAAAGTTAATTATACCTATTACTTTTACTCTAACTCTTATATTACTTAGTCTATAAATAGAGAAACTTAAATATCTCATTTAACTTAGTAAGAACTTACTAATCCTTATTAGTTAAGATATCCTTATTAAAGATATAATTATCCTTATTCTTAAAACCTAAAGAGTAGTATATATAGCTAATCATCTAGCTATATTTAAATAAAACGTAGTAGATTATATTATATATTAAGTTTTATTAAGTAGTATTACTTAATATTAAATTTAGTTCTTATAATAACTCCTCCTATAAAATAAAGATATACTTATTATTATTAGCTTTATTACTAATAGATAAGAAAACCTCTAAATATTATAGTAATAATCTAATATACTTAATAATATTCTAAAGTTTACTAATAGGTCCTCTTAAATCCTACTAGTATTAATAAGATAGTTAGACTCTTACTTAAATACCTCCTTATTAACTCTATAAATAATAGTATAACTAATAAAATTAAATATATATCTATAATATTAAATTTAATAATAATAAGTATTTATTTCTATATATAACTATAAGATAAATAGATATAAAACCTTAATACAAAAACTATTAATACTAGTATTATTAGAAACTATAATACTAATCTTACTAAATAGATATTAATCTCTTATAACTATATATATTATAGTAGTAATATTCTTATTAATATAAGTATTAAGCTAGTAATAGAAACTTAAGAAGTACTATATCTATTTACTTAATTTATTAATAAAGTAGCTAAAAATAGTAATAATAATATATTAATTAGGGGAGGTCTATAGGTTAAATAATATATAAACCTTCATAAAAGCCTTTTATATCTCCTACTTAATCTATTACTTCTTAGAAATATAAAGTTATTAAAGTTAATCCTTCTAAGTAATCTTTAACTAATATATCTAAGTATTAATATTATAATTAAATAAGTTAAGTATATACTATATATACTAATTACTAAACGTTATAAGAAAGTTATTAATATTAATAAAAAGGCTTATAGCTAGCTCTTTAATCTATATAGTCTTCTACTTAGATATAGTAATAAGAAGAGATTAGTAGTATTTAAATAAAATACTAAAGTTATGAAAATCGTTCGTAGATATATTACTAACTTTATAAGTATCTTAGAAAATAGAATAATTATACTTAAAATACTAAATAGGACTAGAGGTAGTAATAATATTATATAGTTAATTAAAAGTCCTTACTTTATTATAGTATTAGTAAACCTAATAAGTACCCCCTCTTATACTATTAAGTATAATCTTAAAAATAAATATACCTTTATTAGTAATCTAAAAATATAACTTTAACTCCCCTTTTTTAAAATAGTATTAATATTAATAAACCACTAGCCTTTCTATATAGCGTAAAGTAAGGCTTTAAAAGTATTATATATAGCTAAGTTAATAGTTAATATATTACTAATAGTAGTAGATAATATATAAGTCTAAGTAGTAATCCTATAAGGAGATAATACCTCACGCTTAATAAAGTAATTAATATATTAATTATAAGCTAGTAGAGGTATCCTAGTAATAAGTAAGAAGTTAAATAAGACATTAAGAAGTATATATAGATAGGATTTTAAGGTATAGTAGTAGTAGTAATACTAATAGTAATATTAAAAAAAGGTTATTTTTAAAAGCTAGTAAAGAAGTTAAAAAATAGGCTTTTTTTAAGCCTTAGTAAAAGAACTAAAAACATATTAATTAAGCCTACTAGCTAAAAGCATATTTTAGCCCTATAGTAGTATATATAAAAAAAATAAGCGTTATAAAGTATTTATTAAATAAAAATTATCTTACTAATATCTATTAGTACTTATATAGTTAAGTAATATAATTTCTAACTCTATTTAATAAAATATAAAGTTATAAGTTTAAATCCTACTATAAGTCTTTATATTACTAATAGTAAATTTCTTTAGGTATAGTTAGTAATATATATTTTTATTTCTTTTTAAAAATCTTTTAAAAGTTCTAATTAGTCTAGAAACTAAATTTACTTTATTCTAGTAAACCTTAGCTTAATTAAGTCTATTAAACTAATAGTACTATTAGCTTAATTAATTAAATCTCTGAATAGCCTTAATTTAATTAGTTAATTAATTAATTGATTGATTCGGCTTGGATAGTATGCTGCGCTGTGCAGCCCAGAATGCCGCAGACGCAAGATCAAGTGTGACGAGCAGCAACCCCAGTGTGGTCACTGCCGGAAGGCGAATCGCAACTGTCGACTGCAAGATTCGATATTCAGGCAACACGAACTATCGATTCGGTTCAATGACTCGGTCCAAGGTGACCAAGAAGATGCCAACAACGTGACTGCCACATCCGAGACGGCGTCAAATGCCCCACTTCAGAATGATGACGCCGGTAAACAACTGAACCCTTCATTTACGGCTGTCTTTTGCTGATAGACTAAACAGTGAGTGCAGTGAACTTACCTGCGTCTGGCTCACGAGTCAATACTAGCGTCTATCGAGAAGAAACGATCGATGCAGACGACGCCCGCAATGACAGTGAACCAGCGACTATTGACGGAGCCGGAGAAGGGCAGCCCTCCCCAGCTACCGACGACCCGCACCTGGAACAAGACAATCTAAGTGTGGGGTTCGAAGTTCATCTCGAAGGCTCGCCTGCACAGCTTGAAGCATCTGCGGTTGACCCTCTCAGAAATACTCAAGAAGAACTATTCCTTCTTAGACACTACTCAGAATGCATAGCCCCATGGTGCGTAATCCAAAACGAAGTTGGCCTATGAGTCCAGCTGCTGAAATGTCAAAACAGGATGGACCTGCTCTATCGTTATGAAGTCTTCAGCCGGGAAGTTTTGACCTTAGCCCGAGACCACCCGATACTCCGCTACGCAGCCTGTGCCGTTGCCGCCAAACAACTTGGCCAGATGCGAAGTCCCTTGTCGACAATTATTACCGGCAAGACTCAACAGGGAATTGCCGCTAAACTCCAGCGCGGTCTATTGGGGCTGATGTGGTATGGTGCGAAATACTATGAGAAGGCGATACAAACGCTAGTGAAGTCAATCACTTCAGAACACCCCGCCCAGAATTATGCCTCACCGCCGACGTCACTGTCGCAGGGGAATCTCATGATACGAGCAGATGGAGAGGACCCCATCGTAAGACTCCTCGGGACTTGCATCTTAATCCAGTATGAGCAAATAAGTGCGAATAGAGACGCGTGGTCTGGCCACTTGTTCGGTTTCTCCAAGCTGCTCGATCTCATCGACGACGGACGGCTACCCCATCCTGACCCAATGTTCGAGGCAGTCTATCCGTTTACCAAAGACATCATGCAAGTCAAGGCCGGATTTTGGAATTTTGTGGTGAACGATCTCGAGGAATCCTGTAAGTGAAGCAAATACTGGTTTGTTTCCAGGCCCTCGTTAACCCATTCTCCAGTCGTATCACACAGAAGGACGCGTATCGATACGGAGAATCTCGCTCTCTGGCGTAACATGGGTCTTTTGATTGAAGATAATGGGAGTCTGACCACAGGCGCTAGCCCAAACAGCCTTGCAAACACAGCGGAACACGCGAGGGATAAGGCTGTATCCTACACTCTGATACGATACTTGTGCAAACTGATCAACTATCTAGCACCGTCGTCACATCTCGAGACAATGCTAATTCAACCAAGATTGGCTTTCATGTCACTTGAAGACCATTTTCAAGCCTGGTTTCAGACGATATCCCCGTCTTTCCTTGCGGACGGCACTTTCTTCACGGATAGGGGTTCAAGCGAGGCCGCACCCGACCTCTTCAGTCGTGAACTTTGGTTCAGCAACGACCTATGTGCTACCACGATGATGTACTATCACATGGCGTGCATGCTTCTGCTGATTCACCGTCCATCAGAACTGCTTCCGGGAGACGCTGCCGTCGGAGGTCGTACCTCGTTTGATCTTTTGCGGGCGTTTCGTGACGTGGAACATAAACTACAAGGTCACGCGTCCGAGGTCATCTCTATTGTGCGTGGGACTCCTTGCGATGCAGTCAGACTTCGTGCCATTCAGCCCCTCTATGTTGCAGGGAGGTGCTGCACCCAGACCGAGGATAGGAATAGGTTGGTTGGCATGCTTCGGGAGATCGAAGATGATCTTGGAATTGTCACGGGGTACCGAGTCGAATCTTTGCTTCAGGAGTGGGGTGTTGGACGTGAATCTCTTTCCCTGGCAAGATAGTGAACAGTGTAATGATAGTGAATCCGCTTTCATGGGGCGGTCACAACAGACAAGACTAGGAATACTGACCGTCTATCAAAAGAACTATGACGTAGCATGGCATGGAACGGTGGGACCACTGGGGAAAGGGGCTTTTGGGAAAACGAAGAACGATCTGATCCAGATATCGAAGACTTCCACTTTTCGCGCAGTCGTGGGATTCTCGGTCGAGTTGGAATCTAGAACTTGGCGCCGGCTTAATGGGCCGGTTTCATGGCAACCGATGTGACGACGACCGCATCGTCGTCAATATTTCCGTTTTAGGAAGTTTACGCGCCACCCTACCCACAGAGTCGTTGCTGTCTGTCACGAGAGCCACAGCATTGACGATGTGGTTCTTTGAGTATCAAGTTTTGAGGGATGACTGATATTTTGAGCAATGAGTAGAGTACGCTGTGCCCCATAAACGCGTAAAATTCTAGCATAAAGGTGCCGCTGACATTGGGAATAGGTCAAGACAGTTGTTGCACATCAAATAGACGCAGACAGTGAGATCTACCAATATGCAGGTATGTGTTGTATTTATCGATTCTTCAATTACCATCTAAACATCTCGCAGAATCCTTCATTCGTTCTCAAAGACATCAAAAAGGTCGTCATCGAAGACAGGCCCAAGCCTCAACTCAAAGACGGCCATGATGTTCTCGTTCATGTCTCACAGACCGGTATCTGCGGTAGCGACGTTCACTAGTAAGCCAAGCACCGGGCCTTTCTCAGTGAATGCAGATCTAACCAATTGTTCAGCTGGCAACGGGGCCGGATTGGCGAGTATGTTGTCAAAGGCCCCATGGTCCTCGGCCACGAATCCTCAGGCGTCGTAGTCGAAGTCGGCGAACACGTCACGCATCTCAAGCCCGGCGACAGAGTAGCCATGGAGCCCGGCGTTCCTTGTCGTCGGTGTAGCTACTGCCGCAACGGCAGCTACTTCATCTGCCCGAACGTGATCTTCGCCGCAACGCCCCCCGTCGACGGTACACTGGCCAAGTACTACATCAACGCCTCGGACTTCTGTTACAAGGTCCCTGATAACGTATCCATGGAAGAGGCTGCCATGGTGGAGCCGCTTTCGGTGGCGTGTGCAATCTGCGAGACGGCTGATCTGAGACCGCACCAGACTGTGCTCGTTCTGGGATGTGGCCCCATAGGAGTCCTGTGTCAAGCCGTGGCGAAGCTTTGGGGCGCCGGCAAGGTTGTTGGGGTTGACGTCCTAGAGAAGAGGCTCGAAGTCGCCAAGAGCTACGGCACCGACGCGACGTATAACCCTTCTCGCGCTGGAGAAGGCGTTGACCCGATGGCTCATGCAGAGACTATCGCTGCGAAGATGAACGAGGAATTGGGTCTAGGAGATGGCGCCGATGTAGTGCTTGAGTGCTCCGGTGCGGAGGCTTGCATACAGCTCGGCGTGTTTGCGGCGAAGAAGGGCGGAACGTTTGTGCAGGCGGGCATGGGCAAAGACGTGGTTGCTTTCCCAATCACTGCAGTTCGCACAAAGGCGCTATGCGTCAAGGGCTCGATAAGGTACAAGGCCGGTAGTTGCCCAGCTGCGATTGAGCTTCTTTCTGGTGGCAAGATTGATGTCAAGAGATTGGTAACCCATAGGTACAAGTTTGAGCAGGCCGAGGAGGCGTTCGAGTTGGTTAAGGCTGGAAGGCCGGATGTGTTTAAGGTTATGATTGAGGGTGTTCTTAAGTAGATACTGGAAGATAGATACTGGAAGACAAACTTACATAAAGAGCAGGACATGGTCTTTGGAGACATACATATATATAGTAAAATCAAGTTCGTTCTAGCTAGCCTTACGTGGATTCTTTCTCGGTTTTAAGGAATTTAGAGTCGATCACGTTTCATTCTGCAATCTTCAACGCCCAAATTACTACTCAGATTGAATTTCTGATCTATGCATTACTTTCTCCTTAGACCTATTTTCCTAGCTAAAGAGAACTGCAGATATATATACACTTAAGTTTGTAGTTATAACGTAGCCCCCCTATAAAAGAACTATAGCAAAATTCACCCTATATGTAGGTATAATTTTAGAAACACTATATAGGTACTAGAAGGGGGCAGAGTTTATAGAATCTTCTAGAATTTTTAGTAATTTTAACTTATAAAGTAAAGGGGTTAAAGGGGCCTTTTTATAGGTATTAAGCGTTATTATAAGAGGAAATAGCTTATATAAGTAAGTAGAAGCTTAGTTAGTTTATAATAAAAAAAACTAAATAAATAAGTAAGAAATATACTTATTTTTATCCTTTTTTTATTTTTCTTAATAACTTTAGTAACTATTTTTTTAAAAGAGTTTTTAAGATTCTTTAACTTAGTTTATAAAAAGAATTTATTAATTCTTACTTTTTAAAAGTTAAATAAAAATAGATATTTTCAAGTTTTTTTAGTTTTAATTAGCTTTATTTTTATTTATTTTCATTTTTTATTTTATTTTTTTAATTATTTAAAGTAAGAATAAAGTAAAATTTTATAAAAGTAATACTACTAAACTTCTTCTTAATAGTTTATTTTCTCTTAAGAAATTATATAACTTAAAGTATAAAAAAAGTAAGAAACATAAATAAAGTATAAATTAATTAAGTTTATATTTATATATTTATTTATATATCTCTTATAATTATCTAGAAAATTAATATATTAATATTTAGGTATTTCTTAGAGGTTTTCTATTCAAAATAAAGTATTTAGTATAATTAATAAGTTTTCTCTTTTACTTTATTATAGAATTAGTAAATAATATAAAGAAGTAAGCTAAACTATTATAGATGATTCTCTTTATAGTTATTTTATATTACTTTATTAAATTAAAATAAGAAAAGCTTAAAAAAAAGAAGTAATTTAAATATTACTATATTAGAAGAAATTTAGTTAATATCTTTTTAACCTCTATTTTTTTAAAATAAAAGGTAATAGTTTAAATATTTAGAATTAAAGATTAATTAAATTTATAGAAGTTTAAAAGACTTTAAGAAGAAGAATATTTAGGTAAGTAGAAAAAAGTAAGTAGGGTTTTATATAAGTTTAGTTAATCCCCTTTATTAATTTACTATTTACTTATTTAAAATTATTATATATTACTTTATTATAAACTACTATAGTAATAACCTAAAAATAATTAAAATAAAGTAAACTTATTTTACTTTTATTTCTAAAACTAAAGTTATAAAGGTAATAAGATTTATTTTACTTCTCTTATAAACCCTAAAAAGGATAAAATTAATAATTTATTCTAAGAAACTTCTCTTTATTTAGACTTATTAGAAAGTTCCTAATAACATATTAATTAGTAGGAGGAAACACTAAAAAAACCTAAAGACTTAAGATCTAAGTTATACTTATATATAGAAATATTAAGATCTAGCTTTTTTAAATTATAAGTTACTATAAATATAAAGGTATAAAAAGCTAAAAAAGAAAAAGAATATTATAACTATACTAACGTTTTAAAAAAGAAGAAGGGAATATTTTCTGAGTTTAACTAAGAGCGTTTCTCTCTTTTAAGAATAATTTTATATTAACTTTATAGAAAAGAAGATATATATATTTCTTTTATTCCTCTTCTTTTATATTCTTAAGTAGTAAATAAGTAGCTAGAGTAAAATACTTCTTTTAAAGTTTATAGTTAATATTATAGTTTTATTATAAACTTTATTAAATCTTAAGCTTAATTTATAAAAGAGGAGTATTATAAAGTAAAGCTATAGAGGATATTATTAATAATAGCTAAACTTCCCTTATAAAGAGAAGAAAAAGAAACTTAAAATATAAGATAACTTTATTATTAAAATAATAAGAAAGAAGAAAGATAATAAATATAGATATACTTTTTAGATAAGAGAGAAGGATAAAAATAGTATAATAAGGTAAAAGAGAAAACTTATTAATTATATTAAGTACTTTACTCTAAATAGAAAACCCCCTAAAATACCTAAATACTTATATATTAATTTTCTAAATACTTATAAGAGATATAAAAGTAAATATATAAATTTAAACTTAATTAACTTATATCTTATTTATATTTTCTATTCTTTTTATATTTTAAATTATATAATTTCTTAAGAAAAAATAGGTTATTTAAAAGAAATTTGGTAGTATTATTTGTATAATATTTTACTCTATTTCTATTTTAAATAATTAAAGAAATATAATAAAAGTTAAAAGAGAAAATAAAAATAAAACTAACTAAAACTAGAGAAATTTAAGAATACTTATTTTTATTTAATTTTTAAAAAGTAAAAATCAATAAATCTTTTCTATAAACTAAACTAAAGAATCTTAAAAACTGTTCTAAAGAAATAGTTACTAAAGTTATTAAGAAGATTAAAGAAAAATATAAAAATAAGTATATTTCTTATTTATTTACTTAGCTTTTTATATTATAAACTAATTAAACTTCTATTTTTTTATATAAACTATTTCTTTTTATAATAATACTTAATACTTATAAAAATACTTATTTAACCTCCTTACTTTTTAAGTTAAGATTATTAAAACTTCTAAAGGATTTTATAACCTCTACTTCTTTCTATATATTTTTTAAGTTTTTTATATATTAGAAAGAGGAAAACTTAATTAACTTTACTTTATATATTTAAAGTTATATCTAGTTTTTAAAGCTTTTAAATTACTAGCTTTACTTTAAACTAAATTCTTAGCTATTTTATACTTTATATAAATAATATCTCTATCTTTTACTATAGTTTCTTAGTATATTATATATTAAGTAGGAGGCATTCTTTTAGTATAATTAAAGATAAATAAAAATCTCAAAAGTTTATCTTCTAAGTAATATCTTTAATTAAGTTATTTTATATAAAAAGAAATTTATTTAAAATATAATTACTTAGTTTAATAATATTCTTAAATAAGTTAAGCTTTTTTCTTTTATCTTTTAACCTTTACTTAGTATATAAACCTTTAGAGGTTTTCTATATTAACTTATTAATCTAGCTTTCTTTTTATACTTTTAAAAAATAATTCTAAAGGATTTAGATCTCTATTTCTTATAAAATTATCTAAGTTATAAGTATTTAAAAGGGTAATTAGGTCTTCTTTAATAAGTAGTATTAATTCTTAAGTAACTAAAAATTAATTAAAATAAGCTAGATATAGTCTTTTAACCTTTTCTTTAACTAGATTAGTATTAATAGATCTTTAGCTTCTATTATTTCTAGTAATAATATCTATAGTATTAACCTATTTATTAAAGGTTTATTTAAGTTTAAATTAAAGTTCTTTAATATTATTACCTACTTAAAGTTTAAATTTATTAATAATAAGCTAAACCTAGTAGTTAAAAAGAAGTTTATAATACTTATTTCTTATAATTTACTTTTCTACTATATATTATAACTAAGTTATCTCTAAATTATAGTTCTTTTTATAAAGTATATAATAAGTAAAGTTTATATTATAAAGACTATATTTCTAAAAGTTATTTAATAAGTTAAGTTAGAAGTTTAAGATAATAAAAGTAGTATAATTAATAAGGTTTTATATCTCTACTAAAGCTTTATAGATCTTATATTAGTTTTTAATAAACTTTATTATTTCTTAGAAAATAACTTAAGAGGTATTAAAAGTATTAGAGGTAGATTTAAAGTTTTAAATAAGGTTTAAATAGAGATATAAGCTACTTCTCTAATTAATAATTATAATTAAAAACTAATTACTACTTTTATAAGTCTTAATAAAGATAATAAAGTTTTATTCCTCTAAGCACTCTTATTTCTTTTTACTAGCCTTTATTTTATTATTTTTAGTTTAAAGAGTAGGAATTATATAGATCTTTATATACCTTTCTTTATTAATATCTCTAATAATAAGCTTATAGAATGATCTAAGCATGCGGGAGCCGTGCACTAGGAACGAATTTAGGCGAGAACTTTGATGCATTTGGAGGAGTGCGATTGTCTCCATAAACATAGCCGATGTGGAGTTCGAGCTGATTTAGGTTAGACCGTTGGAAGGCAGAAAGTGGGTTAGAAGAATTCTAACAGAAGGGAGACAAACATTGTCAAAGTGCTCGCGCTGGGCTTCTACTTCCTCTGCGATCTTTCCTCGCATTCTAGGACCATGCACCGATCTGTGAAGATTCTCCCTTGCTTCTTGCTCATCCTGGACACCAGCTGTGCCAAGAGATTTGATAAATGAGAAGATCTGTTTGCCGTTCTTAACACTTTGCGCCGAGTTAACAAGAGCTACCTGGCGCCGGTCTCCCTCGAAAGAATCTAGGATAGAGCTACGAGCCCAACCATAGTGCACGGCTGCGAGCTTGTATGCAATGTTGTGGGCATCGGCTATACCTGAATTAAGTCCAAGACCTCCAGTAGGTGGGAAGGAATGGGCAGCGTCGCCTATGCTAGCATAAAAGGTTAGCATAGCCTTGAGGGCTTGAAGGGGAAAAAGACTCATAGGAACGCTCTGCCCTGTCTGTAATGCTTTGCAACCTTTCGGCTTAGAACCCACGGCCGAAAGCTTTCCACTTCGAATGGAACATCTTGACCAATGGCAGCAGATACTGTGCTCCGGGCGAGCTGTTGTGTCTAAGATTCGGCTTTGTATTTTTCGGACTACTTTTGGGTCAGGTCTAGCTTCTGAAGGAATTGACATACAGACATCAAAGTTACTTATCAACACATGGTCACCTCTAAGGTCATACGTTATGATGAAACCTGAGCATGCAGGGTCCGTAATCCAGTGAAGCATGCCCAGTCTTTCTCGTACGATGGGTGCTAGGTTAGCTTCAAAATGAATCGTCATCATAGTCTCATCTGGACAATTAGTTAAAGATGGCGTTTCACTCGCGGAATGGGACCTTACACCCGTCTTCGCCTTCGGACTCAATAGCCAAGTCCTTCCAGACCTTGCTTCTTGCACTATCATAGGCAAGAAGGTGTCTAGACTTAATTTGCCATCTGACCTTAGTTGAGCGCTCTTCAATAATGCTAGTGATGTCTTTTGGTGTCTGTATTTATGTTAGTGCAAGGGTCATTTGCAACATAATGGTTGATTTACCTGGCTGCATTTGATGAAGGCTACGTTCTTATTATGGTTAGCTAGCTGATAGTAGGGTCTGCTAATAGAAGCTAGGGATTAATGCGTTATAACAGTATATTAGGGTTATAGTCTAGGTTATAGGCTTATAGTAAATTAGTCTTTAGAGGCTAAGGTGATTAGTCTTAGGCTTAATAAGTAATTTATAGTGAAGGTAAGCTAAGAGTATTTTAAGGATGAATACTAAGAAGTTAATTACTAAAGAGCTATAGAAGTCTAACTATAAGCTAGGCTTAGGTTTATACTATATATAAGTTCTAAATAGTATTATTTATTTTATTATTATCCTTTACTCTAATAGAGTTTATTCTTATTAAGTATAGCCTCTATATCTTTAGTATATAGATTTAATCTCTTATTTTATTATTATATAACTTATACTATAGTTCTTTTATTCTAAGTAAGTCTTTATTATTCTTATAATCTTATAGTATAATTATTCTATTTTAGCTACTTAACGCTTAAGTAAGTTAGTTAACTATTATCTATATATAATAGGTTATAATATTAGGTTCCTTCTCTAAAGATTTTACTCTTAAGACTTAATATAAGTAGGTTACTAGTCTTAAGTTAGGGATCTATTAATTATACTTTTTAATTTACTTATAATACTAATATTATATTAGGTTTTATTTAAAAACTAAAATAGTTTAAGTTAGTATTTTGTTCTACTTATAAAGATATCTTTTATTACTTTAGTTTTAATGATATAATACCTTATACTTATTATTTTTATATAAAGCATATATATTAAATAGTAGAAGGTATAAAAACTTATTAAAGTTATAAAAACCTAAAGCGCTTTTATAATAGTTTAGTAGTAGTATTAAGTTATAAGTTCTTACTACTCTTTCTTTTAGTAGGGTAATTATACTAACTAGTTATAGTAAAAAAGCTAAGTAATTAGCGTTAAGAATAAGAGGAGAAAGAAGAGTAAGCTAGTAATATTTTACTAAACTTTTATAAGAAGTTAGTATAAGTTTAAGCTAAAGTAGCTAAAGTAGTAAGTTATTTATTATATATCTATATAATTTAAAAGAAAGTAAAGAAGTATTATATAGAAATATTTTCTTAAAGTATATAGGAATTAGAAGAGGATAGTATTCTTTTTATATTAGATATATATAAAAGTAGTATAGTAAGTAATCTTTAGTTTCTTAGAGTTAAAAATAATTTAGATTAGTAGAGTTTTAGTATTAGTAAGGAGTTTATAGATCTTAATCTCTTAATTAGTAGTAATTAACTAGTATCCTTAAGAGGTTTTTAGTTATATTTTAGTATTTCTAGGTGAATAAATAGCTTTCCTTATTAAGCTAACTATAAGCATCCTCTAGATTATACTTATATTAATAGGAGTTATATCTTTTATCTCTTAGCTTCTTTTTGTTTTTATTATATTCTTTCTTATATTTATTTTTCTCTTTTATTAGCTTATTTATAATATTTTTTGAATTTTTCTAGGGTTATAGGTAGACTTAATCTATCTTTTAGGTTAATATACTTAAGTATTCTAATATATTTATTAATCCTTTTTTAATAGTTAAGTAGGTTATTATTAGGTTCTTATATATTCTCTTTATAACTATAATTTTTCTATTTAAGAAGGTATTTTTATTTATTATCTCTATATTAGTAGTTTAGTAGTTTCTCTACTTTATATTCTAGTTTATTATTTTTTATAATAATAATATTATTTATTTATAATCTTTATAAAGCTAGTTTAAGGAGTAAGATATAGAATATTAGGTGATATTTTATAGTTTTTAGGAGTTTAAGTTTATAGTTAACTAGTAAAATTACTTATAAGATTTTAAAAAGTCTAAGTTTTTTATAGTTAAGTTTATTATTTAGTTATTTTATTTTAATGTTTTACTATATAAGATAGATACTATCTCCCTCTTTTAAAGTTAGTCCCTTAATCTTTTATTAATTACTAAACTATACTATTTATTATTATATAAATTTAAGCTCTTTTTATATATTTTCCTAGATATTTTTAATTTATTATACTAAAGCGATAGCTCTTACTATAGCTAAGCTTACTTAAGGTTTTCTATAAGTAGTAAGTTTAAATTTATAGTTAAGGTAGAAAGGGGATTTTTTAGTACTTTCTCTTATTATATTATTATAAATAAATTAAGCTATTAGTAGTAGTACTACTTAGTTATCCTAGTTATAATTAATATAAACGTAGAGGTAAGTTTTAAAGATTTAGTTAATTTATTCTATTTATCTATTAGTCTATAAGTAGAATATAGTAGATATTAATTATTTAATACTAAGGTATAATATAATTAATTTCTAAAAGTTAGAAGTAAAGATCTTATTTCTATTTAATATAATTTCTTTAAGTATTCTATAATTAGTAATAATATACTTAAGGAATATATAGGTATATTCTTTAGTATTACTTACTTCTTTATATAAGATAAAGTAGGTATACTTTATAAGTTAGTTTATAATAATAAGAATACTATTATAGTATACTTTTATAAGGGGTTCTTAAGACTTTAGTAACTTAATAATAAAGTTAAGTAATATAAATTACTAAGTAGTTTATAGTATAAGTAAGGGTTATAATATACTATAAAGTTAATATTAAGTAGGTTTACTTTTGAAGTAAACTTTATAATCTTTAATTACTTTTACTATATATTCTCTAGTAACCTTTTCTCTATATTATTATTATAGTTATTTCTAGGTTTTTATAATTCCTTAGTAACTATATATAAGGTAAGTATAGAACTTTATAATTACTTTATTATCTAGTTTGCTAAGTAAGCTAGTATTAGATTATCTAGCTATTATTAAGAGCTTAACTACTAGTATTAAGTCTCTTTTATTATCTTTCTTAAGAATTACTTAGGTTTTTTTAAGTATTAAGATATTATAATTTAGTTTTTAGCTAAGAGTATTAGCTCTACTATTATTTAATCCTTTTTAATATATAATTTAGAAGTTAAATCTTAATAAGAATTCTAACTATTATATTTATTATTTCTCTAGTACTTTTAAAGTTATAAAGTATATAAGATTTTTATAGTTTAAGTATATAAGTACTTTATAGATAGTTCCTAAGAGTTTTAATCTCTATTTTTTAAAAGCTTTAATAATTACTATAAGTTCCTTATTATAGATCTTATAGTTAAGTTCTAGTTTTTTAAGTTTTTTAGAAAAGAAGGTATAAGGGTATAGATATCCTTCTAAATCTTATTATAATAGTTATACTCTAATTATATAGTTAGATATATTAGGTTCTACTTTAAACTATTTTATAAGGTCTAGAATAATAAAGATTAGTTTACTAGTAATAAGGTCCTTAATTTTTTAGAAAGCTATTTACTATAGTTCTTCCTATTAGAATAGCTTATTCTTATAGCTAAGATTTATAAGAGCTATATTAATTTTTCTATAGTTTTTAATATACTTTTAATAGAAGTTAATAAAACTTAGGAATCTTTAGATTTCTTTGAGGTTAGTTAGGGTTAGTTATTTTTAGATAGCTTTAACTTTATTTTTAGATATATTAATCTCTCTTAAGGTAATAATAAATTTAAGGTATTCTACTTATTATATATAGAATTTACTCTTCTTAGGTTTAACTAAAAGTTTTACTTCCTAAAGGACTTATAAGATATTATATATATCTATTTTATATTACTTAAGTATAGGGGAGAAAATAAGAATATTATCTAAGTAGATAACTATATAGATATTAATATATTTATATAGAACTAAATTAATTATATTCTAGAATATTATAGGGGTATTAGTAAAACTAAAAAGTATAATAAAGTATTTAAAATATCCTTTAAGTTTATAGTTATAATGCAGCCCCCTTATAAAAAGACTACAGCAAAATTCACCCTATACGCAGGCATAATTCTAGAAACACTATATAGGCACTTTAACCTATACCCTCTACTAATTAAGGAAAACAGTATAGAAACCCTATATATTCCTACTAGCAGGCAAACCCTCTAAATATCATAAAGTCGAACGTACGCCCTAGCTAAATAGACCAGCAGAACAGCAACAGCGCTAGCTACGCAGCGTAGGGCCGGCAACACCGCACATAATAAAGCTAATCACATTAAGGCTAAATAGGTTACTAAGGCTCTTATAGCTTAGCGATAGCTTTACTAAACCTTCTAGCGAGGTAAACGCTACTAAATAGAGATAACTCCTTAACTAAAGAGGTCGTCGTAAGAGGTTCTCACAGCTAAAAGTATAAAAAGCTCTACGTATAAGGCCTTATACCCTTCCCTCTTCCTCTTCCTCACCCTATAACCCACAACAAATCCTTTATAATATCTACACTACATAAGGAATATAAGAATACTAACCCCACGCTAATCATACCCTTCTTTAAGAAAATAGCTAAAGATATTACTATATAGAATAATATCTATACGTTAAATAAAGCTTTTAACTTTAATAAGTACTCTAACTCTAATTAGGAGCGCTTTATTATAGTAGTATTAAATAGAGCCCTTAAGAATACCTCTAAAAAGGACCCTCTCTACGCTATAATTAAGGTAATAAACACCCCTAATAGCCTTAGGGTAGAGGCTATATATATCTCTAGCTATCCTAAGGAGTAGCCCTTCTTCGCGCAAACCCTCCGCAATACTAAGGTAGACGCAGCCTAGGCCTAAGTATAAGCCTAGTAGGGCTTGAACATTAGTAAGTACGCCTTATGCTAACTAATAGAGAGAGCGTTACTAATAACAGC
The DNA here is from genome assembly GCA_025328345.1 of Colletotrichum sp. SAR11_59. Classification (NCBI taxonomy): domain Eukaryota; kingdom Fungi; phylum Ascomycota; class Sordariomycetes; order Glomerellales; family Glomerellaceae; genus Colletotrichum; species Colletotrichum sp. SAR11_59. The sequence goes on along the minus strand of JAKMXC010000011.1, from coordinate 7,326 downwards.
ATAGCTACTATAAAGGCGTTAGCTAACCTAATCAAATAAGAAAACAACAATAGTAATAACTTGCTTCTAAAGAAGCTACTATAGCAGATAGCAAAGCAGTAATAAAGATAGTATTAGTAGCATAGGTAATACGTAAGAGAGAGGATAAGTTAATAGTTTAGTAGTCTATAGTAATTAAGTAATTAAGTAATCACAAACTATATTATTACTAAAGTGAAGTTGAAGATAGTGAAGTTATATATATATATAAGTGCGGCTGAGGTTAGGAGAGGTAGTTAGAGACTTAGGAGGTTATTAGGGATCATATAACTAAAGGCTATATATATTGTTAGGAGGCGTAGAGTTAGGAGGTCTGTCGCTCTAAATAGGTAAAAATCATAGTGAACAGCTAGAGGCCTTAAAATATCCTTTTTATGTTTAGAAAGTAGTTTTCTACTCTTCTCTCTACTTTATCCTAATTAAGTTATAAGTATCTTTAAGGTTTAAAGCTATAAACTAGTTAGCTTTATAGAGGAGTTATTTTATTTTATTAATAAGTAGTAGTAAATAGTAATTTTTAATTATTATTTTATTAAGTATATAGTAGTTAATATATAGTTATAGTTTTCTATTTTTCTTTAGTATAAATAGGATTAAGCTTCTTATTAGTATTATTAAAGGTTTAATATAACTTTTCCTAAGGTTTTTATTAAAATATTTATCTAGAACTTCTATTTCTATTTAGTTAAGTCTATAGATCTTATTAAAATATAGTTCTTTTCCTTTCTTAAGAGGAATGTTATAGTTAAAACTAATATATTTAAGTAGTTTAATCTCTAGTTTAGCTATAAAGAGTTTCTTATAAGTTTAATATTCTTTTAAGATAAATAGAAGTAGATTATTCTTTTATTTAAGATCTATTATTTTTAGTAGTTATAATATAGCTTCTTTTATTTTAAAGTAATAAAGGTATTATTTTACTATTTCTAACTATATTAACTTATTTAAGGTTTAATTCTAATAAAGTTACTTAAAGACTAAATTATTATAGTTCTAATAGAGTTAGCTATTACTTTAATCTATTTATAAGTTATTTATTTATAGCTAAAGTAATCTTAGTATTATATTATATATTCTTATATTAATAATATTAAATTAAATTCTTTTTTTTTAATTTAAGTAGCTTATCTTAAGGGGTATAGTTTTATTATAGATAGTACCTCCTTTATACTTAAATTCTTCTCTTTCTACTATATATAGAAAGTATAGTTATTCTTTTCTTCTTTATTATACTTTTAGCTTATTAATAGCTTAAAAAGTAATAAAATTTACTTTAGTTTTATTATTAATTAGTATAAGTATTATTTATCTATTAATAATAACTTTAAGCTTTATATTATCTTTATATCTTTATAATATCTAGTAAATAGATCTTTTTTTAATTACTTATTATAATCTATTATTAGTAAGTAAGTTTAGTTTTTTAACTACTCTAATTATCTAAAGTAAGTAATCTACTTTCTTTCTTATTATACTTTTAAGAGGCTATTTTTATAGACTCTAACTTATAGAGGTTTAGGTCTATCCTTTATAATTCTCTAGGCGTATACTTTTTCCTAATAGTAAACTTAATATTTATCTTATTAGTATTTATTTTATCTTATATTATTATTATATTAGTATTTTATAAGAAACTAAAAGCTAAGTCTAAAGATTATAAGGTTATTTTTAAATAATATTATAGTCTATTTAATTATAGTAGATATTAAGTAAATGTTATAGATAAGCTTATTATTATATCTTCTAAAGTAGAACTAATAATTATACTTTTCTCTTATATATTCTTTATACTTATTATAGAAATATTAAAGCTAGAAAAGGGTTTTATAAAGTTAGTAGTTACTTCTTAGTATAAAATAGTTTTCTATATATAGTTAAGAAGTATAATCTTAGTTTTACTATCCTATTAAAGTACTATAGAAGTAGCGTTATTATTTATCTTAAAGTATATTAACTTCTTAATATTTTAAAAGTTATTTAATTCTATTTTCTTAGTTATTAAGTTCCTCTTTAGAATTAAATTTATCTATATTAGGGGAAAACCTATAAGTAATTTCTATTTAAGTATATTAGTAAGTAATATTATAAAGTTTATCTAAGTTATAAGGTAAACTTTTACTTTTTCTAAAAGTTTAGTTACTAGTTATACTTAGAAGTTATTATTTTATTAAGGGATTATATTAGCGTTTTAGTTCTTTTTTAGATTCTTCTTTAACTTATTTATTAAGTTTCTAATTAATTTATTTAATCTTAGTAAGGTTTCTATATATATATTTATATCTTTCTATATATAAGAGTATAGCTTTTAGTTACTATTCTTATAGGGGATTATAAAGTTTTTCTTCAATTTATTCTAAATATATATTTTTAGCTTTTTAGAAGTATAAGAGCTTTTATTTATTATTATTTTCTAGTTTTTAGTTTTATATAATAGAGGAGGTATTAACTAGCTTAAGTTACTAAATTTATAGTATTTTATTAAGCTATTCTATTAGTTTTCTTATAATTTTACTATTATTAATATATTATTATTACTAAAGTTTTAAAATAAAGGTTTAAGATAGTTATATTATATCTAATTTATCCTAAATTATTATCCTTTAGATAGTATTCTAATATTTTATTATTTTTAAAATAGATTTAATAGTTATTATTATAATATCTAATCTATAATTAAGATATATATAAAGCTTTAATAATTATATTAACTTATTAAGGTTACTTAATTACTAACTTCTAGGGGAGCTTCTTAGGTTATTTATAATCCTTAGTAATATATCTTTACTTATTATAGTTATAATACTTAAAGTTTTAAAGTTTTTTATTAATAAGTTTAGTTATTATACTAAGATCTATAGGTTTACTATATTATCTATAAGTAGTACTTTATTATATGTTACTCTAATTATTTTAAAGTTTATTATTATTCTACTAGTAGTTAAACTTTTATTAAGGTTACTATTAGTATTTATATCTAGAGTTTAGTCTTTATTATTTTTCGCTTTATTCTTTATAGCGTTTAAAAAGTTAATTATTAATTTTAATAGTAAAATTAGTATACTAAAAGAAGTTTTTAGAGTAGTTAATTTTAATAATCTTATCTTTAACTTTATCTTTAAACTTTTAATAGAATATAAAGATCTTAGTTTCTTTAATAAAGTTAAGCTAGATATTAAATTATCTAAATATAGTAGTATATTTTTTAGTAAATTTAGTTTACTTAAGTTAAACTAGTTTATATTTAGTTTATTATTTTTTATTAGAGTTTTAAAAAAAGAGTATAAAGTATCTTTAAATCCTTAGAAGCTATTATAGATATTATAAGTCTTAGTAGAGTATTTATTTAATATTTTATATTTAAAGAATTCTTTTTAAATAGGTTTAAACTACTTAAAAACTCTTTTATAAAAGTAAGTAGCTATATAAATTACTTTCTTAGTTTAATTAGTAAAGTTACTATAATAGAAGTTTTAGTAGTTCTTAATTTAAATTAAGAATAACTTAAGTTATTTAGAAGTATTATTATAAATAATAAAGGTATTAAGTTTAAACTTTTATTATTTTCTAATAAGAGTAGTAATAATATTTATAGTAGCTTAAAAAGTATTAAGCTTTTCTTAAAGTTTTTAAACTTTCTTAAAGTTAATATCTCTTCTAATATCTTTTTTTAGTTTCTTATAAACTTATTTAGTATTCTAAAGTTATTTATTAAAGTTATTTATAGTTTACTCATTTTTATTAATAAAGGTTTATATCTCTTTAGATTTAACGTTTTATTTCTAGATAATATATTAGAGTTTTTTATATCTTTCTTTAGTAAAGGGAATTTCTCTATTAGAGTTATATTTAAAGTTTAGTATATTATAATCTTTAATATTAATAAGTTCTTATACTAAGTTCTAAGGCTAGTTATATAAAGAAAATAAAGATCGTAAAGTAGAGGATTTAACTATAATATAAGAAAATATACTTATTATTTTACTATTAGTAGGTATTAATAGTTAACTTACTAAATAGGAGTAATTTAAGTATTATAGTTAGCTATCTAATAATAAGGTTTACTAATAGAAGCTAGAGATTAATATATTATAATAGTATACTAAAGTTATAGTTTAAGTTATAAACTTATAGTAGATTAGTCTTTAGAAGTTAAAGTAATTAGTCTTAAACTTAATAAATAATTTATAATAAAAATAAGCCAAGAGTATTTTAAAGATAAATACTAAGAAGTTAATTACTAAAGAGCTATAGAAGTCTAACTATAAACTAAACTTAAGTTTATACTATATATAAGTTCTAAATAGTATTATTTACTTTATTACTATTCCTTACTCTAATAGAGTTTATTCTTATTAAGTATAGCCTCTATATTTTTAGTATATAGATCTAATCTCTTATCTTATTATTATATAACTTATACTATAGTTCTTTTATATTAAGTAAGTCCCTGTTATTCTTATAATCCTATAGTATAAATATTCTATCTTAGCTGCCTAACGCTTAAGTAGGTTAGTTAACTATTATCTATATATAATAGGTTATAATATTAGAATAGAAGAATTATAATATAAGTTATATAATAATAAGATAAGAGATTAGATCTATATATAAAAGATATAGAGGCTATACTTAGTAAGAATAAACTTTATTAGAGTAAAAAATAATAATAAGGTAAATAATATTATTTAGAACTTATATATAATATAAACTTAAGCTTAGCTTATAATTAGACTTCTATAGCTTTTTAGTAATTAACTTCTTAGTATTTATCTTTAAGATACTTTTAGCTTACTTTTATTATAAATTACTTATTAAGCTTAAGACTAATTACTTTAGTCTCTAAAGATTAATCTATTATAAACTTATAACTTAAACTATAACTTTAATATACTATTATAATATATTAATCTTTAGCTTCTATTAGTAAACCTTACTATTAACTAGCTAACTATAATACTTTAATTACTCTTATTTAGTAAGTTAATTATTAACGCTTATTAATAGTAAAATAATAAGTATATCTTCTTATACTTTAACTAAATCCTCTACTTTAAGATCTTTATTTTCTTTATATAACTAGCCTTAGAACTTAGTATAAGAACTTATTAATATTAAAGATTATAATATACTAAACCTTAAATATAACTCTAATAGAGAAAGTTCCTTTACTAAAAAAAGATATAAAAAACTTTAATATATTATTTAAAAATAAAACGTTAAATCTAAAGAGATATAAACTTTTATTAATAAAAATAAATAAACTATAAATAACTTTAATAAATAACTTTAGAATACTAAATAAGTTTATAAGAAACTAAAAAAAGATATTAGAGGAGATATTAACTTTAAAAAAGTTTAAAAACTTTAAAAAAAGCTTAATACTTTTTAAACTACTATAAATATTATTACTACTCCTATTAGAAAATAATAAAAGTTTAAACTTAATACCTTTATTATTTATAATAATATTTCTAAATAACTTAAGTTATTCTTAATTTAAATTAAGAACTACTAAAACTTCTATTATAGTAACTTTACTAATTAGACTAAAATAGTAATTTATATAGCTATTTATTTTTATAAAAGAGCTTTTAAGTAGTTTAAACCTATTTAAAAAGAATTTTTTAAATATAAAATATTAAATAAGTATTTTACTAAGATTTATAATATTTATAGTAACTTCTAAGGATTTAAAAATACTTTATACTTTTTTTTTAAAAACTTTAATAAAAAGTAATAAACTAAATATAAGCTAACCTAATTTAAGTAAACTAAATCTATTAAAAATATATTATTATATTTAAATAACTTAGTATTTAGTTTAACTTTACTAAAGAAACTAAGATCTTTATATTCTATTAAAAGTTTAAAAATAAAGTTAAAGATAAGATTATTAAGATTAACTACTCTAAGAACTTCTTTTAGTATACTAACTTTACTATTAAAATTAATAATTAACCTTTTAAACACTATAAAGAAAGAAATAAGAAATAATAAGGATTAAACTCTAGATATAAATACTAATAGTAACCTTAATAAAAGTTTAACTACTAGTAAAATAATAATAGACCTTATAATAATTAGAGTAATATATAATAAAGTATTACTTATAGATAATATAATAGACTTATAAATCTTAGTATAATAACTAAATTTAATAATAAAAAACCTTAAAACTTTAAATATTATAATTATAATAAGTAAAGATATATTACTAAGGATTATAAATAATTTAAAAAGCTCCCCTAGAAGTTAGTAGCTAAGTAACTTTAATAAGTTAATATAATTATAAAAGTTTTATATATATCTTAATTATAGACTAGATATTATAATAATAACTACTAAATCTATTTTAAAAATAATAAAATATTAGAATATTATCTAAAAGATAATAATTTAAGATAAATTAGATATAATATAACTATCTTAAACTTTTATTTTAAAACCCTAATAATAATATATACTAATAATAGTAAAATTATAAGAAAACTAGTAAAATAGCTTAATAAAATACTATAGATTTAGTAACTTAAGCTAGCTAGTACTTCTTCTATTATATAAGATTAAAAACTAGAAGATAATAATAAATAAAGGCTTATATACCTCTAAAAAGCTAAAAGTATATACCTAAAATAAATTTAAAAAGAGCTTTATAATCCCCTATAGGAGTAGTAACTAGGAGTTATATTCTTATATATAGAAAGATATAAATATATATATAGAAACCTTATTAAGATTAAATAAATTAACTAAGAACTTAATAAATAAACTAAAGAAGAATCTAAAGAAGAACTAGAATATTAATATAACCCCCTAATAGAGTAGTAACTCTTTAGTATAATTAGTAACTAGACTTTTAGAGAAAGTAAAAGTTTATTTTATAACTTAGATAAACTTTATAATATTATTTAATAATATATTTAGATAGAAATTATTTATAGGTTTACTTTTAGTATAAATAACTTTAGTTCTAAAGAGGATCCTAATAACTAAGAAAATAGAACTAAGTAACTTCTAAAGTATTAAGATATTAATATACTTTAAGATAAATAATAATACTACTTCTATAGTACTTTAGTAAGATAATAAAACTAAGATTATACCTCTTAGCTATATATAGAAGACTATTTTATACTAAGAAGTAACTACTAACTTTATAGAACCTTTTTCTAGCTTTAATACTTTTATAATAAATATAAAGAATATATAGGAGAAAAGTATAATTATTAGTTCTACTCTAAAAGATATAATAATAAGCTTATTTATAAGATTTACTTAATATCTACT